>SNQJ01S0017939.1:227846-254944 GCA_010110895.2 Picea sitchensis | reverse complement strand
AGCCAAGTACACATCCCCTCCTTCTTCCTTGGAGGTCTTTTCTTCTGTAGAAGGAGATTCTTCAGATCCCTTCTTTTTCTCAACTTTGAATCTACATTGCTTCTTGTAGTGCCCTTCTTTTCCACATCTCCAACATACCTTTACAAAATTTATGGGAGATTTAGATTTACCCTTAGACTTAGATCTCCCACTTGAGAACTTAGATCTATTTCTTTCCTGGGAACTTCCTCTTGCAAATAATGTGTTTGTGCTCTGTCCTTCCATATTCTTTTGTCTCATCTCCTCTGAAAAAAAGGATGAGACCACTTCATCAAACTTCAAGGCAATTGTATTACTACCTATGGCCACAACCAGAATATCCCACGAGTCTGGTAAAGAACACAGTAAACAGATACATTTATCTTCATCTGAAATTTTAATCTCAACAGATACTAACTGACTTACCACAGTATTGAAGACGTTCAAATGCTCTGCCACCGAGTCTCCATCTCTCATCCTCAGGTTATACAGCTTCTTTCTCAGGAACAGTTTATTCACTAAGGACTTAGACTGATACAACTTCCCCAACTTATCCCATAAATCCTTGGTTGTAGCGTCCTCTGACACATTCAGTAATATTGAATCTGAGAGACATAATCAGATTGTGCTCTTTAATCTGATCCAACTTTTTCCAGTCATCTATTGAAGTTCTTGTAGGTGCAGTACCTGGATCTACCATGATCCACTGATCTCTATCCACTAACAGATCTTCCATCTTCCATCTTGAGCTTCCACAACTCAAAACTTTACCCATTAAACTTCTCGATCTCCATTTTCGAATCGTTTGGCATTTCTTTTCACCTGAAAAATCAATACCACAGATCTCCCATTGTAACAAGGCTTATCACAGTCCTGAGCCAAACCCTTGAACACAAAAGCGCCCCCCTTAAGCCAACAAAGCTATGATACCAAATATAGATTTTAACCTTGTACAATATTTACTGCAAACAGATTTTCAGTAAAAGAATAGAAAAGATACAATGGAAAATACAAACATTACACAAAGATTTTTCCCCTGGAAACCCAAACCAGGAAAACCAACATATTCTATATTCATTCATAGTGATACATTGTTTACAATACAATATACATATAGGATCCAACGACATCCAAAACCCTAACCCAATGACCTGGATTAGTCAACATCCCTAATTCCTTAGCCGAAAATAGAAAACCATCGACAAAAACCATGTTCTGAAAAACCGCTCAACAATGGACACGAAAAACGAGGAAAAAATGTGACATGTTTCCCGAATATAACACATACCCAACAATATTTAGTGGCTTAAAGACCTGCAAACATATTACCATGAGTTAAATGCTAAGAATATGGTCAACCATTATTCTATATATACTCTGATGCAAAATAAATTTCTAGTTACCTCTATATTTATAACACAAGTCCATCAAGTAGCGAGTGTATTCTTTCCTTCTACTACATGGTGCCGAGGTATGTAGATTTATCCTCCAGTACTTTCTCCCCACTACTCCCCACTAACTATTTTCTGTGCAGCAAGAAAATCGACACTCATTGCATCCATACCATGCTTTATAGCTTCTTTTGCATCTCCATACTCATGCATAATTTGAGTGACATAGGTTATTCATAAAAGGTTAATGCTTAGTTTGGAATAAAAGGACATTAATAATTTYCGAGTTTTATGTAGGTAGCATTGTTYCTGAGATGATTCTTGGCTAGGGAATTATGTCAAGACATCCATAATGATTTACAATTATTTTCAATTAGTTCGTAACTAAGAAAATAATCAAACTTAGTACATGAAACTTTAAAATTGGAACTGACTTTTTTCCTGCCATCTAATTTATCAATATTGTTGTTAATGTCCATTGAATCAATCACTAACTCAAGCAAGCATTATACATAACCAAGTCCTCAGAATAGGCCTTTCTGCACATTGAACATTGGAAAACATCAATGTTAACGGAGAACATAAAATGCCACATCATATTACATTCAATAAATCTCTAAAAACAATATCATTAAATGGATAATAGGAATACCTTAATGATCTCCTCTTAGTTTCGAGAATAATTTATTCTCTACTAAACAGGGCCAACCACGTGAAGGTGGAAGCTCATTTGGCCCCTCCCCAACCCCCCACCTCCTCACATCACTCTCAATTCCCCATACCCAATCATGCATATTAATTTAAACAAAAATTGTACAACTATTTACAATTATTTTGAATTTTGTTTGTAGCTAAACAAAGAACTTATGTAGTGCCCTAGAATTTATACTTAACTATCAATGAATATTTATTATATTATAAAAGGCTTGTTTTCACTCTCTGTTATGAGACAAAGTATCACAAGGATCTCACTGGTTGGACAATGAGATCTCCCTAGGATCTGCCCTTGATCCTACACATAAAGGGAGTGATTCTTATGATTTTCCTAGATCTATATTCAAACACATAGATTCATCATTATCCTAAGGACTAGTGAAGATTTGCATACCTTGATTGAGGTTTCCCTTTGTATCTCTTGGTTGTTGCAGTCCTGAAATTCCATCCCCAAGCTCCACAACCCACTTCATGTATACAAAAGACAAGAAAAACTCTTATACCTTTCTACTTGGGATTAGAATCTTAGATCTAATTTGCTTTTAATCCGATCTATAATGAGGTGAATCATATCGAAACATTTGCATAATGGAATACAAATATATCAGGGGAAAAACAATGATCTATGGATAAAATAAGAGAAATTACACCAATTCATACCTTGAATGTTGATGCTTCCTCCTAGTTATGAGTTCCCGATGCTCCTCCTTAGCCTCTTGAACTTCTCTCTCTATTTTGACAACATAACCACCCTCAAAATGCTTCTCCCCATCTCCTTCATTTCACCTCTTCTTATAGTATTTTAGAAGAGATTGGAGATAGGCTTCATGACATGTGAATTAGGTGGATACAAGTCATGGATAGGTGGATACAAATCATGGATAGCTTGATAGCATGTGAACTAAGCAATTACAATTCATAGTTAGGTTTGATGGCATGTGAACTAAGCAATTGCAAGTCATAGTTAGGTTTGATGGCATGTGAACTAAGCAATTACAAGTCATGCACAAGTTTCATGATTAATTATGAGTTTTTGCCAACCTATTATGAAATTTTTCTCTATTATGAGATTTTTTCTCAAGTTCCATGCTCAATTGTGAGCTTTTTCCAACTTACTATGAACTTTCTTTTCAATTATGAGTTTATTCTCAATTATGAAATAATTATTATTTTATAATTATGAAATTGTGACAAAATAATTATTTCCTTGTGAAATAATTATGAGAATTTCACTCAATTATCTAATTCTAGCTTCATAACATCTAATAACATGATTTCACAACCTATAGTGTAAAATAAAAGTATAACACTCTCTGAATTGATTGAAATTTATCAATATGATGGACAGTTGAAAAAGAAAAACAACAATGAAAAGATAAACAATGTATTTGAATTGAATAAATATTACTTATCTTTCAATGGAAGAAGCTATGATAATGTAAGACCTATCGGGATTTTCATTTTTTTCCTTAAAGGCAATGACATTGGATATTTTAGAATAAGAATTTCGACAAAAAAATGTTCATTGCAAAGTCTTGAAAAATAGACCCTAAAATTTACAACCATCATTTATTTCACTTAAAGGCCAACATTTGGTGCTTCTAAGTAATGTATGTTGTTGGTAAACTATTGTTTCTGGGTATTCATGTATATTTTTGAAAAGAAAAATACATTTTGTTAAAAAAAACATTAAGGCCCCCCTTGGACATTCCAACGTCCCCTTCAAGAGATGCCCCAGGATACCTCTTTCCGTTGTGAAAACCCTAGGAAAATTTAGTACAAAATGGTGAGATTGTGGTGGTAGTGTTGATGCCTCGAAAAATTCTTGGCAATCAACGTGGAGAAACCGCCCGATCAAGACCCCAATTAGGCCCATACTCGTTTGGGATGGTGATCCTCATCGATATGTGGGCCCAGTTGCCACTTAGGGGATTTGCTCCTAGAAATGAGACTTAACTTGAAGCTCTGCTAAATCCTACTTGCATAAAATAAACGAACTAATATATTTCTATTCTAATCCTAAATTATTCTATCCTGAGAGCTTAATTAATTAAAATATGACTAACAAATTATATTTATCCAGAAAGGGAAACAATTCATCACATTTAAACAATATTTAGAAACCTTTGTAGTAGGACAATTTTCAAATAAACAATTAAAAGCAAACTATTCTAACTTCAATATTCATATTGCATCATTCATTAACTCAATTATAAAAATATTTTCATAATGAATATACTCAATTTATTAACAATAGTGCAAACAATAAGTAATACTCATTAATCTTAAACAGATTGAAATAAATGAATAAACGCGACTTTCAGAATTAAATATCAAATGAACACATGAAAAATAGTACCATACCGATCACTCCAATATATGGATCAAAAAATCACTGAGTGGCTCTGTATTTCTCAAAAATAGTCTTGACAACAGTGTACAAGTCTTTTTTCTTGAAAATCGAACCCTTTCCAGGTTCTTGAAAATGTCTATAAATAGTATTACAAAAACTACAAGTCAAAAATCTATTCCCACTCTGTTCTAACTAAAAGACTAAAAACAAATATAGAAATAAGACCTCTAAGATCTTGGACTAAAATGATTTGCCTTCCTAGAATTAGTCCTCAACTAATCTCTTGTTTGATTCACGAGCCTCTAGATGTTCCTTCCATTTTGAGTAGATTTCTAATATTCGAGAAATGAAATTATGAGCTTCTAGATGTCATATTATTTCATAGTTGAAGACATTTTCTTCCACAACCAAGAGATCTTGGTGAATCCTGGAATAAATTTGATTGGAGATGACATGACGTTTTTGTGGTTTGACCAGAAATTGGTTGATGACATCAATATTTACCTTAAATAACATTGCAATTTTATCATCATATTTTTTCCTGTGACTTTGCACTTCAACAATTACATATTGTTGGAATACTCAGTATGAGCACTTTTACCCATTTTAACCACAATATATATGTGTGTGTGTGTGTGTGTGTGTTAACTTTATCGACAATATATCATCAATGTATAATGAGCATATAAACATAAGAAACATCACATAGAATACACAGTACACCAGAATTTACGTGGAAACCCAAATGGGAGAAAACCATGGAATGCTTTCTTATATATCAAAGAATACATTCATTGGAAGCACCAACTTCCCAATTCTCCAGCTACAACTAGAAGGAGGCTACAACCCCCTATTTACAGGCTCTAACCTAAAGGAATCTCCAACTCCCTGTGTTCTTCGGCACCAATTGGAAAGAGGCTACAACCCCCTTTCCTTGCCCCGTCCTGCCACCCTGAAATATAAGTGTAGACTAACTGTCACCACCACAATCACTGCCACTGTCACTATCACCATTATTTCCACTGTCACATCAACATGTCACTGACCAATCTGTCCAACCTGTCATTGTCCTCGATACTCGACCATATCCTCTTACATGGATCATATACCAAGGACACCTCTCAACTAGATGTCCAACATCACCAACACATGACTCGACCAAGCATGTACCAAACCATCAACATGCACCCTACCAAGCATCAACCATGTACCACAACCTGTACGACAACACGTGCATCAACCATGCACCAACACCTGTACAACAACAAGTACATCAACCATGCACCAACACCTGTACCATGCACCTCAACCATCAACCATGTACATCAAACATCAACCATGTACATCAGTCATCAAATGTGCACCAACATATGCATCAATGTGTAAACCAAAACCTCAAGCATGCATCATAATCAACCAAGATCATATACCAAGTATATGCCTCAAGTATATTCCAATATCATAAAGATGTGCCTCTAACAATGAACCATAACAACCATATACAATGTACCAAGGATATGTCTCAAGCATAACACCAAAGAATGAGCCTCAACCATATGAAACCATAAACCAAAAGGGGCCTCCAAGATATGCCTTAAACATGTGCCATACTATCCATGAAACAATTCTAATGAACTATCACATCAACCATGTATCAAACCTCATTGTCATGCAACCTCAGCTTGTACCAATATCTTCAACAATACAACTCAACCAAACTGCCTGAAACATGTACCATATGACGTGCTTCACACATGTACCACAAGATATGCCATAAGCCATTTACTAAACAAGTACCAAAACTCTCAAGATGCGCATCAAGCATAAACCATAATCTCCAAAATATTACCAATCCATGCCACCAATATGAGCCATAACATTACCAAGTTATAACCCTCAAAACTTACACAATGACATACCTAATAACCCGTGACAAGCTTGTTGTATAATCATACCTTGTTGCAACCTGGAACAAGCATCCCTTTTACTTTACCTCATCCTTGCTACCTCATAATCGCCAATAGATCAAGTGTTCACTAGATAGATATTCAATGAACTTGTTTGTAAGAATGAGAGGCTCTTGATGTGTATCTATACTCTTCCATGCAACCGCTTTTCAACCACTTTACCCTTAATTAATTTCTTGTTGTAACCACTTTACCCTTAATTAATATATTGTTACAATTGTTTTACCCTTTTTCCTAATTTTAGGGTAATAATTGTTTTACCTTTTTTCCTAACTTTAGGGTCATAATTGTTTTACCTTTTTTCCTAATTTTAGGGTCATAACTATTTTACCCTTTTTCCTAATTTTAGGGTCATAATTGTTTTACTCTTTTTCCTCATTTTAGGGCTAACTCGCATTCTTGTTGCAACTACTTTACCCATAGTTAGTAAACTGATCATTTCTTTGTTACAACTACTTTACCCATAATTAGCTTATTGTTGCAACCACTTTGACTAGCAAACTTCTTGAATACTTTCTAGAGAGTTCTAGAATATTTCACTTCTTGTTGAACTTCTAGGAGTTTCTAGATTATTCTTGAGGGTCCTCCAATCTTTACAAAGTCGTATTTTCTCAATCGTAAGGAACCACGTGGCGTACCACCTATCATCGGAAACACCATGAAGCATATTATCCATCTATGATAGTCTTGCTGGAAAATACACTAACCTTCATGTCTTTATTCATCAAACAAATTTGGGTACCATAACCACACCACTGGGGATCCATGTAGACTTCATCAAATGCACCCATCGCATCTTCTAACATCAACTACTCCATCAATGACAACTACCTCACCATCAATCTCAACCATATCTCTAGAGCTTCTAGTATTCTCCAAGGTTGACATCAATCTCCAAGGGTTGACATCAATCACAACCAATTATTCAAACCCACTGTCCAAGACTTCTGCTATCTTGGTTGTTTGATTGGTGAATTGAACATTAGGCATGTCAATTTCTCCCACTATGTTAATTGTTGGATTTAATATTGAAGTGCATGCTTCTCTTGCCTATTCGATTAACTTTTTAGCTTCCAACAGATTATGTTTTCAAACTTCTATAACAATTTCTCATTTTAATTTCTTCGACTAAAAGGTCTAGGATGAGTTATGAGTAACTGAACTAACCTCATTTTGGCATAATATTAATTCCATGAATTTACTTTGGACCGTTGTTAACTCAACCTCCTTTTCTTAAATGATTTTTGAAAAATCGTTTATCATACTTCATTGATTTAAAACACAACCCATAATTTGACAAAAGTGTACATGTTCTTGTCTTATTGATCATTAACTTGTAAAGCTTGATGCTTAAATTGCTCAACATCAATCATTTCACTCTCTAAACTTTGAATTTGAGTTTGCAATTGTGTGATTTGAGCTCTTTTCATTTACATAATCAGAGAGCAATTGTTGAGCTCGAGTAATCTCAGCTTTCAGTTGTTATTCCAATCTTTTCATATGTTCAAAGTGTGCTTGTTGTTCCTGTGAAATTTTGAGTTCCACTTGTTTTTCAATGAGTGTTTCTTTATGTTTCTATATGGTCTTCAAGATGAATTATTTCATCATTTTTCTAGTTAATGGTTTGCTTTAAATTATTTACTGACCAAATGTTTGCTAACGCAAAATTTTCCATGGAATATGCCAATTCTCCTGTAAATTGTTGACCATCTTGTCCAGGATCATCCCAAATTATTCTTTGTTTTTTTGGTGGTTCATTCACCTTATCAATTTTCTTCTTTTGAATCCTGCCTTTTATAATTTCCCTCTTCTTCTTACTAAAGAATAAGTCTATAGAAGGAGCTTCCTCCTCCTCAATCGGTGTCAAAGAATCAACATATAAAGGAGTCGAGAATGAAACCCCAGGAATATTGGCCAGAGGTGTGACTGAGGCAACTGATGAGGAAACCAAACTGTCATGCTCTTGAGTTTGAGTATTTTTGTATGGAGTCTCTTGACCTTGACCAAAGTTTTGAAGTGAAGATAATATCTATGTTGGTCCCGTCAGAGTATGCCTTGTATAAATTTGCTCTTTGTGTTGTGACTGTCTCTACTAAATATTTTCAGATAAAAGAGACAATGTTTAATTTATTCTGATCTATCTCGTGGATGATATTTTCTTTTAATATTTCTTCGGATAGTACTTCTAAAATTACCTTGGCAATTTTCTAGTTTCAGTAGGATTTTATCTGTTGTTCGGAAGGGTTGAGCATTTGAGATCATTTTTTAATTGATTTGTTTGTCTGATATACTATAAATTGTGTCTTTGGTTGATTCCTAGGAGACTGTTCTATATACTCTTATTGGAGGATCGATGGGAGGCAACTCCTCCTTGCCTTCTAGAAATTTAAGAAACCATCAAGTGCATGCTTAGGGTGGCCTTGAATTCTTTGCAAAACTTCTTGATAAGACATAACTCTCCTGAAAATATTATCATGAGGAGATTATTCATGAACATATCTCTTTACACCAACAAGAATGCAATGTTCATCTAAAATTTTTATAGGGTCATGCCTCTTAAGTTCAATACAAGACAAATTGATATTTTCCAATGCCATAGATTCTATGTTGGCATGGATTACACCATAAAGAGTATATGGGCCTATATGCATGGGAAAAGTAGGCCAAATTCTCCTGGAGGAAGCATGTAATTCCTTAGTTATGCCTATACATATTGTGTTAGGAACCAAATATCAATATAGCATAGAAAAACCTCAGAATAAGTACTCAACGCCTTGAAAAAGAGAGAAATTCAAATAATAAGCCTCTTTGAGGGGGCAACCTCCTTATGCCCACATAAATGTTCAATTACAATATGATTCCAAATGAAAATGTCTCCTTGGTATATATAGGAGACTAGGAGGTACAATTACAACTAATGGACTAAAGCCGACATAAATAAAATAACATTACTAATGTAATATGCCCCAATTAAGGGGTAATGAGAAACTATTTAGGGATTAACATGCCCCTCCCCTTGAGACAAGTGTTGTCTGCAACGCTTGAGTAACTCTGGATGCTTTTGTATAAAAGACTCATCTTCCCAAGTGGAATCTTCAGCCGTAGTTTCCTCCATTTAATGAGATACTCTGAAATGGATCTATTCCTCAGCTGGCTAATTCTTGTGCCAGTGATGGCTTCAGGCTCCAATATAATTTTTCCTTCCTCATCAAGTTCTGGCAATATAGTTTGAACTGGGATCTTGGCACCTATAACCTTCTTTAAGCATGAAACACGGAAAATTGGGTGTACTCGTCAAGATGCAGGCAACTCCCATTTGTATGCCATAGTACCAATCTTTTGCAACACCTTATAAGGGCCATAGTACTTTGGTGATAATTTATTATTCTTCTTGGCTTGCTTGAGGGACATCTGTTTGTATGGTTGTAGTCTTAATAACACCCAATCCCCTACTTCAAAACTTCTTTCACTACGATGTTGATATGCTTGTTATTTCATGCGATTTTGTGCCATGGTCAGGTTGTCCTTTAATATTTTGAGAACTTGTTGTTGATGCTCGATGTGATCTTCCACTGCTTGAACCTTAGATTTTTCTTTTAGAGAAGAAGTGATGGAAGGAGGGTGTTATCCATAAAGTGCCATAAATGGTGTCATTTTTGTTGCAGGATTAATGAAAGGAAGTGTTATACCACCGATTACACTTGAGGGTAACCATTTGAACCATTGTGTTTGTTTATCATGAACAAAACAATGAGGTATCCTTCCAGACATTTTGTTCACTATCTTGGTTTCTCCACCAGTGGGGATGACGAGATGAGCTATGAGCCAATTGAGTACCCAAACAAGAAAATAATTGTGTCCAAAAATTTCCTAGTGAAGATGGGATCTGTCACCCCTACAACAATCTTTGGGTTGCCATGTAGCTTTTGAGCTGTCTCCATGGATGCAATGGAAATTGTACACTAGCTTTGAAGGGATGAGAGTGCACAAAAATGTGCGTGCCAGTTGAATCTATCAACAATCACACCATGATGACACTCTTTCCTTGGACCCGGTAACCCTAACAGTGAGAATCCATGGAAACCTCCTCCCAGCGACTTGGGATGGCTAATGGTTGTAAGGCAAGGTGTTAATTTTTTACCTTATTTTTAGCAAATAAACGATTACATACAAACCTTTGAACATGGGTTTTAAGGCCATCCCAAAATTCCTTCTTGACCCTATAATAGGTTTTCAAAAATCCTAAGTGCCCCCTACTGGAGATTTATTGCAATTTCAATGGTACCTTTTGTTTGAGTTGGGAGTTCTTACATAAATATAATGATATTTGTACCATAGTGAATCACTTTCCATATAAATGTGTTTTGATGTACTAGAATCTGGTGCAACCTTTGAATGAGAGTCCACACTTTTTAGTACTCTTCCATTCATCCCTTGCTTCTATTATCCAATCGGGTTGGATGATCTAGATAGCCTGAGAGAAAGGCATCAACATCTTAATCCTTCCTTGAGATTACATCGCCACAACATTTTGCTTCCCCTTTTTTTTATAAAGTTTCAAAATCATAACCCAATATCTTGAATACCCATTTTTGTTGTTCTTAAAGAGAGATAGTCTTTGTTCCAAAGAGTATTTAAGACTATCATGAATGCTGTTTTTGACATTGAGTGCCTACCTATTAGGTAGGGCGCCATTTCTTCAATGCATGTAGTATTGCCATCATTTCCTTCTCATAAATGGGTTTGTGTAAGGTCCTTTCCCTTTGTGAGTGAGAATTAGACTTTCAAAAGCCGAGGGAGCCTTCAGCACACATTGGGACAACACCAATTCCATTTCCCAAGGCATCATTCCATGATAAAGGTTTTTTTGAAGTTTGGAGTGGTCAGATGGGAGCTTTGCAAATCACCTCTTTAAGTTGTTCAAAGATTTAGTTGCCTCTTGAGTCCATGAAAATGCATCCTTCTTGAATTCTTGTCGTTAAAGGTGTTGTTATTCTTTAGATGGTGCAAAACAGGCACTATGATGTGCCGATCAAACCAAAATCCTCTAAGATTCTTCTAAGTTTTGCAGAATCAACCCGGATCCATCATAGCCTTAATCTTGTTAGGGTCTACCTTGACACCTTCATGAGATACAATATGACCCAAAATGCTACCTCCTTCACTCCAAAGAAACATTTGTATGGTTTGGCATATAGTTGTTGCTCCTTTGAAGAGTAGTTAGCACCTTGTCCAACATGTAAGCAGATGATCCTCCCAGACTTGTTATATATTAGTATATCATCAGAAAATATTAGCACAAATTTTCGAAGGAAAGGGCTTGAAAATGGAATTCATCAACCCTTGGAATGTGGAAGATGCATTTAGCAGACAAAGGCATGACCAAAAATTCATAATGGCCTTCATGAGTTCGAGTGTTGTTTTGGGATATCTTGTTCCCTTCATTCTAATATGATGATACCCTAAGCGAAGATCAACTTTGTGAAATAGATTCTTCCATGTAGTTCATCTAAAAAAAATTCATCAATGACAGGAATGAAACTTATCTTTATCTTGGAGTAAAGAACTTTGGCTAGGTCTAATATACCCGACCTCTAACATTTCTTCAACCATGCACTCAATTTCACTCTTTTGGACTAAGGGGTATCACGTATGGCCCTGATGTGTTAGGAGGAACACTCCCAAAGGTGGATGAATATCATGATCATGATTTCCAGTGGGTGGAGACCTTTGGGAATACCTTCAAATGCTGGGCAACATCAATGATCCCTTGGAGATCTAAGAGAATATATGGCTTAGATGTGTTTGAACATCTATTGAGCATGGTTGTGCAATAACACCTTGATGCCCCTTTTTCAATAATTGTATGTCATGCCATTAGAGCTTATCACCTTATCGGGGTTTCCACAATGATTACCTCTTAACTCAATTTCTTTTTCCTTCGAATGAAATTTCATAGAAAAGTTCTTGAAAATTAAAATCCCCTTTGTTCCCTACTTGATTGTAACCATTGTATCCCTAGTACAACATCAACACCACCATGGGTATAGAAATCATTGGACTATTCCTTACATATTACCCCATGAGTAAGATTGATCTTATTACATTTTCTGAGGACAATTGATAGCTCCTCCAACACCAATCATTACTTGAAACTTCGGTGCTGGATATACAAAGAAATTGGATCTTTGGCTAATTTATAGTGAATGAAATTATGAATGCTTGTAGAATCAATTAGGACTATTACCTTTTCTTTTGATATATCCTTGATCTTTGAGGGGTTTGAGGGAGTTACTAATTCCATCCAATTCATTACATGATATTGTGGGTGTCAACTCTTCAGACGGAATTGTTTCTACATTTTCATCTTGGGATGTTTCGTGTTCTTGTTCTTGTTCTTGCTCTTGTTCCCTCTTCACAATCCTATGTAGAATAATTTCTTCTCACCACACTTAGGTCCCTTCCTGTACTTTGTTGTCATAATTAAAGCATAAATCTTTTGCTTTCTTTCCTCCAATTGTTGAGGTGTGAGCCTTGTAGGTTGAGGTGTTTTAGAAGAAGAAGCATTATTCTCTCTATAGATGTTGGGATTGGTCCTTCTAGTACAGCCAGCCATGTTACACTTCAACATTTCTTTCCACCCTAAATGCATTCTCCAATGATTTGGGTTCCCAAAGTAACCTCATGTTGAATGTTATCTCTTAAGTTCTAGATACATCAATTAAGTGCTCATCTTGGAATATCATTTATATTCAATCTTTGGAAGTTCTCAATGATATACGTAACTAAACCCAACCCTTTTGCTTGAGATTTATCAATTGGCTAAAGAAGGTATTGCTCTTTGTATCCCTCATGGTGTGCTATCATTTCTTAGTGAAAATTGTCCAAGTGGCGAGTGATTTGTGAGAACAAAGGCATCGATACCATAAAAATTGATTGGGTTCTAAATATAAAGAAGAAGTGGAGTACCCCTTTTTGCATGTATGTGGCACATTAGCATAGATCAAAGAATTGCTCCATTTGAAGTATCCATGTGATAGGGGTCCTTGCTAATCAAACTTCATATCGATCTTAGAATGGTTGGTCTTCAACCCAAAGTTGGAGTTTCCATTATTGATTCACCTTCCTTGTGTCCCTCATCCCTTGAATTTCATGGGATACATTCACTTTCAGGTGTCCTCTCTATTACAAAATTTTCCAATCCTTCCATGATCTCCTCTTTTAAACCATCCATCTTTGTCTCCAACTTAGCTTCCATCTTGTAGTTCTTCTTTTGTTATTTTCTTATTTTGTAAATCATTTGTCCCTACATTTCTTCACCTTCGTAATCCAAGTGAGTATTTTTACGGAGGCTTATTTGGTGTATAAGTTCCCTTTTTGGTGGCATGTTGGCCAAGTATCACTTTAAACCTTGATTTGAGGTGGATTTACGCTAGACAATCTTCCTTTTATTGTATCTCACAATTTATTGCCAAGTGTAAATTTTCTTTTTATGGGTCTCGTGTTATTCTCTATAATGCCACGGTCGGTCAAAGGTGGATGTGTGCAGAGTGGAATTCTGATGCTTCCCCACAACTGCTGATTTTTTTCCTTTCCGGAGATCTCACTTTTATAGATTATAAAAATAATTAATATGAAATTATGAAACTTCGTACTAGAACTACTATGAATATGTCCCACTAGCCAATGCAATTTGGTCTCACTCAATTTGGATTCTCTAGGAAGAAGTTATGATTGTTTTACCCAGGAACTTTGCTTGGGATTAGTCGATGGGACTAGTCGATACCTATCTTACAGGGGTGTATATACAAATTTAAGATGACCCGGAAGCTGAAATTTTTACCACGGATACCACAAATTTACGTGAATAGCACTTGATTCCCGAGGGGTTTGAAGCGTTAAAATTACAACAAAAATTATGCAATGACTCAATTGAGGATGATTCGAGGGAACCCTATCTTTTACAGGATGTATCTCCAAAGGTATAAGGCCTCGGGAGATAAAACTTTAACCCAAAGTACCTTGATCAGGATACTAAATATTATCCAAATGGATTCCTTACGAAACATTGCTTAGAAAGCAAGTTATAGCAAAATTCCAAGGTGTCTCAGGGGATGTAGATGAGAGCCCCAAGACCTTGAGCTCACATTACCATATGTTGGGGCCAAATATCAATATAGCATGAAAAACCTGGGAATAAGTACTCAACACCTTGAAAAGAGAGAAGTCCAGGATAATAAGCCTCTTCCAAGGGGCAACCTCCTTATGCCCACATAAATGTTCAATTCTAAGATGTTTCAAAATGAAATGTCTCCTTGAACTATATATAGGAGACTAGGAGGTATAGTACAACTAATGGTAGTAGACATAAATAAATAACATTACTAGTAATATGCCCCAATTAAGAGTGCAATGAGCCACTATTTAGGGCTTAACATGTTGTTTAGAGTAGAACTTCTCTGCAGTAAAAAGTTTGTCGGTATAAATTTAGAAGCTGAGGCATGAGGAGAACATTACTTATAAACCCTAATATAGGAAAATGCTTCTTCAATATACCAATCACCAATTTGATCTAAATTGTGCATAGCTTGCTTTCTTCAATATACCAATCACCAATTTGATCTAAATTGTGCATAGCTTGCTCTGTGATCCTGTGTGTTAGAAAACCGAAGAATGCTTGGTGAAGAGGAATAATAACATGATGGCAGATTTCATAAAAATGTTGCTTGGCATTTTCTTCCCATAGCTTACAATGATAAATATGAATAGGTTCTGCAGAACTTGGAGTCCATTTCCATCCCATTTGAGGAAAAGAACTATGAAATCAAATTGCATCCATTATATAAGCTGACATATAAAATGGAGGGGACTGGCCTTCCACTTTTAGCTTAAGAAAATTTTCAATGTGCCTATAGAGGTTATCAGATAGAATAGTACCCCAATTGAAGTTGTAACCACTAATTACTCTGTGCATAATTGGAAGCCAATCTAATTTGAAATGATTACGGTTCTTTTCACCATATAATTGACACATTAGGGTGGCGACATATAATTTCCCTAGTTTGCAAGATGAAGTTGCATATTTACCCAAGCTATCAATTTTAAACTTATTCTCATCATCCCACCAATCTTTAATTAATTGTTGCAATTGTAAACCATATTGCACACATTCCTCTTGATTAAACTTTTCCAGGAACTCACTCTTATAAATAATCTCAAGTTTGGGTAGTTTATACATTACTTGGATGTCTGCAGTCCTGAAGGATCCAATAACCACCTTCTGATTATTGACAATAGTTCGCATCCGGAGGTCTAAATGTTCTAGAGCCCAACATACCATATATGTGTATCCTGTCAACCTGGGTCTTGTTGAAAATTTGTGTAACCTGGACTTAGCAATATCCTTAAAAGTTATTTCTAGGGCATAGGTGTCATCATCACTCTCACTCTTTGTTGTTGCATCAACTTTCTTCCTAAAAAATCTTGAAGATCTCGTACCAAGTCTTTCTCTTGGAGTGCAGTTTATAAAAAGTGTCCGAGAAGAGATAGGAGTTGGGATTTTTAGATTCCTAGTCTTCCGTCTATTGAGCTGGATTCTACATTTTTTCTTTTCTAGGCGCCATGGAAACTGCTTAGAAATATTTTCCAAGAACAAGGTCTGCAAACAAAAGTTGAAATCAATAGAAACAATGAACTTGTGCAGAGAAATAAGAACATTGTGCAGAGAAATAAGAACATTGTACATCGAAATTTAAGACATATACGTTGCCAACTAATTACCATTCATTTACATGTTGATACCATTAATTGTGAAGTGTATGGTGGCAGGCCTTATTAAAATTGAAAATATGGTGCACATATGATCGACGACGTAAAACTTTAAATTAATTAATCCTAGATTAATTCTTCCATGTATCTAATTACTATTGTAATTCTTGTACATTAGGACCTCAGGCCATTGGGGATTGTATTTATCATTTGATGCCCGATATGACGTGGCAACCTATAATCAATCATTTTTGTAATGCTCGTGTTAACCTTAATTACCATGTTAATCTATAATTATCACGTAAATTCTTAGATGTCGAGCATCGAGGTATCGAAGAAATCAATGGGTATTGTCTTCTAAATAAAGTCTGAGATCCAATATCCAAGATGACGTGGCAAAGATGATGTAATATAAGTTGACATGGTGATTATACACAAGTGCCATGTGTCATATAGAAATGATCAAATAACTAGTTTGATGGGGTTAAAAATCGATGACATGTGTCATACAGGTAGGATGGGTGCCACGTGTATGGGGTTAAAATCGATGACACATGTCATACACGTAGGATGGGCACCATGTGTCACAGAAGACACATCTACAAACAAAATATGAAATCAATAGAAGCAATGAACTCGTGTAGAGAAATAAGAACATTGTACATCAAAATTTAAAACTTATACATTGCCAAGCAATTACCAAAAATTTACATGTTAATACCATTAATTGCGAAGCGTATGGTGGTAGGCCTTATTAACATTGAAAAGATGGCACAAATATGACTGACGGCGTAAAACTTTAAATTAATTAATCCTAGATTATTTTTTCATTATATCTAGTTACTATAGTAATTCTTGGACATCGGGACCTTGGGGCATCATGGAATTATGAATATAATATTTGTGTTTTCCCGATATGACGTGGAAACCTATAATTAATCTTAAGTCGACAAGTTGGTTTTTTGGAGTGAGACAGCTAGTCCAAATGTCAAAGGTCCATCAACTTTGGTATTTAGGATTTCTTTATTAGATGAGAAACTTAGACTATCTTACAAAGCCACAACAAATGGGAAGTTTAATGAAGCATTGAGATGTAGGTCAACCGAAAGGAAGTTAAGGATGATATTGTTCAACAGCAAAAGCTTGCAGCCTATTTTAATCATTGCAACCTTCAAAAAGTCCATTTGAGTTTGGCTTTGTTGAATATCGTGGGTGTTTGTTACAAGGAAGGAAAATTTAGTACAACTACTAGCTTTTCTTGATGATTGTTGGAAAGTGAACCCCCTGCAAACCATGCGACAAAGGCTCGATAAGCTTTGCAGAAAAACGTGTCATAGATTTCAATGCTCCCTATCATACAACGTTTCACAAATGGAAACCCAACCAAGTTTATGTTAAGCGTATTTTCGAACCATCTGGACAGTAGATTTGTGAGGTGGCTTGGATGGTAAAAGTGCTATTGGAGGGCGTAAAAGTATACCTCTCAAGTGGTGATACAATGAATACCTCCTCTAGATCTAGAACCTGGAGTTGAATGCAAAGCCAAGTGAACACCTCAATGTACTATTGTAATGTCTTCATAGGTTCTTGGTCTTGGAAAGCATTAGATTTCTTAGATGTGAAGTTTATTATTTGTTGAACCTCTATGAACTTATTTGCACTACCTCACCTTCCTTCTCTCACCCTCTGCATCTGTTTCCTTTTTCTGGGTTTTTAAAATATTTTAAAAAATTATGAAATTAAATATATGTGTGTGTGTGTGTGTGTGTGTGGAAAAGATAGGTCATGACGTGGCAAAGGCAACATAATTGGGAGTGGTGTATCAATCTTATTACATCATTCACCAGAGGCAACATCATTGGGAGTGGTGTAGCGGTCTTATCATATCTTTCGCCATTAAATTTTTGTTATGACTTTAATACCATAGGCATGTGTGAAACACGGATATCTGTGAGCTCGAGAATGGAGTACACATCAAGTCAAATGCTTTGGTTTCGGAGGCTCAGCCTAGGTCACAAGTCTGAGTCAAGCGACTTCCCTTTTCACATTTAGCCCTTCTCTACGATCAACGTCCATCAATATCCAAGTACACACAAGTTATCTATATGAAGGCTATTGAAACTCTGTACATGAATCCATTGGGCTTGGAAAGCAATAGATTTCTTAGATGTGAAGTTTACTATTTGTTGAATCTCTCTGAACTTATTTTCACTACCTCACCTTCCTTCTCTCACCCTCTGCTTCTATTTCCTTTTTCTGGGTTTTTTGTGTCTTGTTTCTCCAGATCTTTCTCTTTGTCAAGTTTCCCTTTCCCTCTCTCGTATCCCTCTCCTTTCATCCCTCCCGACCCTTCCCCCTTCCCTATTACCCTGACCCCTCTCTCATTGTTCCCTCGTGACTTCATCCTTGATCCATTTCTCTCTAAACCTTCATACTTCTCTTGGTTTATATTGACTGGTGTTCAAATTTCCTCTCTCTTATGTGGCCTTCTTGAATTCATTTTGTGGACTCACCAAACCCTAGTATTACTCATCTTGGGCAATCCTTTTTTTGTTGATCCTTTAGTGAACTTGCTACAGTGTGATTTCATCATAGAGATAAGGGATAATAGAATAGTGAGCATGGATATTTCCACTACAATGGATCCTTTCCGAGTCGAGGTCAAAGGATATTTGAAGCATTTTGAGGCAATATTGGAATGAATATAGGCACAATACAGTGAGAATGCAGGGATAATAAGCAATATGGAAAATATGCAGGCAAAATATAGTGATAATGCAGGGAGAATAAGCAATATGGAAAATATTGGGTCACTCCTCCTTAACAGAACAGAAAACATTATTTAAGAGAATCAACAATCAAGAGAAATGGAACAAACAATGCTAATGTTGATCCAGAAAACCGAGAAGCTTGAACAATAAGTACGACATCTTCAGGAACGTGAAACAGAAAGACAAAGAATTCAGAAACTCGAATAAATAGTAACAACACTTCTGCAAAGATTAAATATGGTGGAATGGGAACGAAACTATTTCAGAGACGAAGTAGGTGAAGTACAAAGAGGACATGGAGCAGAACCAATGGAAATAGAAGGCAATACACCAAGAATAGATGGAAGACAGGATTGGTAGCTAGAAATTGTAGATTAATGCAATATTTTAAATGTATGTTTTTATTAGGACTATATATAAGAATATATGGCATTTTCACTTCCCAGAATTATAAGTCTTTATTTGTTTTGTATATCAATCGGAAAATAGATTTGTGCTTTGGTGCTCCAAAGGATTTTTTTGTAAATTTTGATAGTTTATTTGCCTATGGCGCAGCCTTTTAATTCAAAGTCCTTATTCAATTCTTGCTAAAATATATATATATATATATACCATTCTAGAGGGGCAGAGCACGTCAAGAATGGAATCTTGGTAAATATATTGCTTAAACCCATAGATTTATTATGGCTTTAGTTTGTCTTAGATTTGCATGTATCTTATTGCTAATGTTAAATAACAAACAAGATGCATTTTATGAGTAGTTTTTGGGCTTCCAAGTTCTAGTATAACCGGTGCATTGGTACGTTAACAAAAATTAAACTAAATGTACATTAAGGAAAGGTAAAACATAATATAGAAACAAAACCAACACAAAATAAAAGAAGAGAAATTACTCTAATAGATTAAAACCAAGTTAACATCTAGACAAAACAAATTAAATGAAATAATATAGAACTCAAAAATAGATTATCTAATAAAAATTTTGATTTTTTATTTAGAATTTTAACCTATGTTAGAATAGGTAGTTTACAGGTGTTTGGTATCGCTCTTTACGAGTATGTGTTGTACATTCATCTTTTCTAATTATGTGAATATAGAATAAGTTGTCTTTTCTTTGCGACTATGTATGTTTGTTGTGCGTGTGATGCAATTTTATAATATAAATATGGAAATACATATTTTTTTAATTATCATGTTTGTATCTATTTTATTCAAATTACGAATATGTAAAAGAATACCTCCCAAGTGGAGATATAATAAATACCTCCTTTACATCTATAACATGGAGTTGAATGCAAAGCCAAGTGAACACCTCAATGTACTATTGTAATGTCTTCCCAAGTTCTTGACAGGGATGATACCATCTGGACAACAGATTTGTGAGGTGGCTTGGATGGTAAAAATGCCATTGGAGGGTGTCAAATAAAATTTCCCAATAGGTCCACACAATATGAAGAAATATTAAATAACTCATGCACATAGTCAGAGGGATGGAAAGATGCATTTACATGAGTACACTCAATACAATCAAGTCAAAATAGAAAGATTGAAAAGAGGACGAGCTCCTTAACTGATAGATGTTGAGTTGAAAGTTGTTGGCAAGGTGGGTGCATCCTCCTTGGGGAGGAAACCTAGGCTATCTCTCTTGAAGTATGTGTTGGGCCTTACCTTGTTCAGGAGTGCATTCTAAGGGAACACTATTCTCATTATCTCTATATCATTTTTATAGTAAAAAAAGTGTGAATCTCAAAGATGATAGCATTGATTTATATTGATGGTGATATAGGGGCCATTTATTAAAATATTTTTTTTACACAAACAAAACAAAAGATGTTATTTTGTTGAACTAGAGATATAAGTCAACAATATAAAATAGAAAGCCAATACAAATAGAAACATATAACTAAGAAAAGAATCAAACTTATTATGTAATAAACTGTAAAATTGGAAATCATTTTTTTTCTACCATCTGATTTATCAATAATGTTGTCAATGTTCATTGATCAATCGCTAACTCGAGAAAGCATTCTACATCGTCAAGTCCTCGGAATAGGCCTTTCTGCACATTGAACATTTGAAAACATCAATGTTAAGAGAGAACATCAAATTCCACATCAAATTACATTCAATAATCTCTAAAAACAATATCATTAAATAGATAGTAGGAATACATTAATGAGCTCCTCTTGGTTTTGAGAATAATGTATTCTCTACTAAACAGGGCCAACCACGTGAAGGTGGAAGCTCATTTGGCCGCACCCCCCACCCTCCTCACATCACTATCAATTCCCCATACCCAATCATGCATATTAATTTAAACAAAAATTGTACAATTGTAGCTAAACAGAGAACTTATGTAGTGCCCTAGAATTTATACTTAACTATCAATGAATATTTATCATATTATAAAAGACTTGTTTTCACTCTTTGAATTGATTGAAATTTATCAATATGATGGACAGTTGAAAAAGAAAAACAATAATGAAAAGATAAATAATGTATTCGAATTGAATAAATATTACTTATCCTTCAATGGAAGAACCAAACACAACTATATCCTTGTGATGAAAATGTTTTAATAAATTTTAAAAGAAAATTTCTCTTAAAATTTAAAGGCATAATAATAAAAAATAGGTCATAGAAACACTTACAGTGAATCAATTTAAAGCTATGTTTAATGAATTTCCTTTGTTGTTGCAACAGTGGTTGTCGTACCAAATGGTCACACTTATCATGTGGATATAAAGAAAGCAAATGATTATGAAAACTCATAAGCACATAACCTAGATCATGAAAACAAGAATTTTGTAATCTCTGTAAATGAAACTTTTCATTAATAATTGTTTCTT
Source organism: Picea sitchensis (assembly GCA_010110895.2). Taxonomy (NCBI): domain Eukaryota; kingdom Viridiplantae; phylum Streptophyta; class Pinopsida; order Pinales; family Pinaceae; genus Picea; species Picea sitchensis. The sequence continues at coordinate 233,113 of SNQJ01S0017939.1, read as the reverse complement.
CTCAGGCCTTATAGCAAGAAAAAGTCCATTTACATTCCAATCGAGTGCATACTTATAGTCATATCACTTGTAACTAAAATTGGTTATGCAAGCTACTTACAAGTCAACATAAATTACAAAAATAAAATATTTCTAGAACAAAATCCCTAATTTTGTTGAAAGTTGTTTTCCAAGCCATTCTAACTAGATGAGTCGATCCCAATCTTGTTTTGTTGGATATTTAAAAGTCGTCATTTTCTTAAAAGCAATATCCACTTTAGTATATCTTTCATATGTTGGGGTAATTACAAATAAATTTATAAGTATCCATGAAAGGAAGAAGTCTTCGTCCAAAAGGTCAACAATTAATTGACCTTTTAGCATTCATGTAATTCCTCTTAATTTACTTGTATTCTCTCTAGCTTTTATCAAAATTTGTTGGTAATTTTGAAGAGAGAATAAATCTTCATTTTTATACCTTAATTCTAGTAAACTCTTTTCAACCATTTTCTTATAAAGGCTAGAAAACAATTCAACATTTCTTTGTAAAGGAATTAATTTGTTCTAAGCTTGTTGAATTAGGTTTCTTTTTGTAAAAACCTTTTCAATCTCCATGACCATGCTGGTTTGATTTTTAATTCCTTTTTTACCCAATTCCTCATTTGATTTGGAATTAAGTAACTTAATAATTTGGGTAGTTGTCTAAGGTCTATTTCCTAGCTCTTTGAAAGAAACTTCAACGTCTTTGTCCACCTTCCTTGCCAAACCAAATTATTCATCCATTATTATGATATAATCCCAAATTTTGGTGATTTCCTCAGCAATTTTGTCCCAAATCAAACATTTGGCTCCTATAAAATATAATTATCCTCCTAATTTATTTTTCAACAGTTCATAATGCTTGTGTATCTTAGCCTTAACTTGCAGATAGATCTTAAGTTGTTTATCTCCTTCGGCAATTTGATCTCTAAGAATTTTTATTTCATCATTTTGTGTAGACACTTGCTTCTTCAATTTTTCTAATTCAATTTCTTTAAAATTTAGCTTAGTTAAAGCCTTAACAAGATATTATGATGAATCTGCAGATGTTAAACCTTGTGATGATGAAGATCCATGTTTCAAAATCTGAATTTGTTATTCATATAATTTGATCTGTTCATTCATGTGAACCATTTGATTTAAAAGTTGATCTTTTTCCCATTGGATTGCTTGTCGCTCTGGAGTCTGCACCTGATCAAGATCAATCAAATGTAGCCACTTATTTAGTATATGGATATCATTATATTTTGAGGTCATTATCTATTGCATTGGCTCCTCATCCTTAGAATTGTCTCTTAGTCTTAAAATTTTCTTCATCAAATCATCAATCCTTATTTGCTTTGTCCTGGTAAGCACATTTTCTTGTCTCATTTGTTCCTTCAATTGATTGTTTGCCTTTTGTAATTTCTCCATACCAAGAGTCATTTGGATGACATCTCTATTCACCATTTCTCTTGTTTGTCTGAGCAAGTCCATCTTGTCAACTATATGAATTTGTTAAAGTCAATTGAAAAGTTTGTTGCTCTATAATTTTCAACACTTCCAAGGATTTGTTCATTAGGTTCTAATATTGACAAATTTAATCTTCCTTTTTCAAAATATAATGCAAACAATAATCTAGATTTAGAAGAATCTAGATCATTTTTTGGCTTGATTTCTGAAGATTCTGCACCTTTTTTATTTTGGATGTTATCAAAGACAGTTGATTGAATAAACTTTATTGTAAAAGAAAGCTTATTTTGAGTCTCTTCCAATGTATCTTCCATAACTTCAATATCTTCTTCTAAAATTTCCTCTATGTTTCCTTCAATCCTTTGCTTCTTCCTAGAATTCTCATCTTCTAACTCTAAGCCAGCTTGAAGCTCCTCTAGAAAAAATATTTTAAATGATTTCTCTTGTTGTTGGGGTGTATTAATTACCACTTTCTAAGAAACCTAAGATACATTTTGTATTTTCCCCTAAAGAATCTTATAAACATATTTCCAACTGTGTAGGTTCATTATATTCTTCGCTTAAGGTTTGTTATGGTGCTCATAAGAAGTTAATTCAAACTCTTGTATTTTGGATGATATGATTCCAAATGGATCATACTGCTATGTTTCTCCTTGCTCAAGATTCAATCCTTGCAACATTGATTCTGCAACCTGCAAATATTTTCTATTGTTCACAATAAAAGGTCTTGCTTCTCTTTTCAACTTGAAATTAGTCCTCTTTTTATTTGAAACAAAATGAATATCATCTTAATTAAAACTTTTCCTTAAGAATTCAAAGGAAAAAATCCTTAGGGTAAGGAATTTGGGCAATCTGAAATGTTTAATTTATGCTCCATATATCCTTATTTCAATATATTTCTCGAATAAATACTAGTCTCCTAGTTTAGTTTTTGCAAAGTAATGTAAAAGTGTCTTTACTCCGGGAAATATTCTAGGAGGAATATCTACATGAAATAGGGTATATGATATGGCCATAAATGTATTGACAAAGTCTAAAAATCCAACATTTTGTGGCTTCTTTCTAACTATTGGTGTCCAATGAATGACTGACGCGAGATTTCCAGCATTATCTTCAGTTTCTAAGTTCAAATTTGAAAAGTTATTTGCTTTGAAAAATAAATGCAAATACTAGATAAGATTGATATCTACGGGATCTACTCAGTGTAAATTCGGTGAGTTGATAATGCAGAGAATTAGCTATATATTGTGCAAAATGGAATCTAGCAGTTGGTTGGATTGTCAAAGGGCAAATAGACTTAAATAGACCTAATATAATGTTATCCACAATCCTATAACTGTCATATCCAAAAACAACACAAGCCATGCTGATAATATGCTGTGAGATTGGTGAAAATATAAAAGTTTCATAATTATCAGACTCTTCAAGAGGATTTTTATCTTTCTCCATTAAATAAATTATTAAAGCTTGTTTATCATGTAAATTTGACTCTTTATAGACAATGGCTAAAGCTTCTTAATTTACGACCTGACCATCTGTTATTTGTTGGACTTTCAACATCTCACAAATCGACTCAGCTGAAATTTCAAATAACAATGACCCAGTTCTGAACAATGTACTCCTAGAGGATGGGACATAATTCAAAGCACACCAGTGAATGAATTCTGAGAAATTATAAGTTTGAGGAACAATGAAACGGGGCAAGTTTAACTCCCATTCATGAAAACAATCATGTAACTCATTATATCTGTCAAAAGATGGTTTATGCAATTCATATAGATCAAATAAAATAATTGGGTCGAAAATTTGACAATCCTTGTCCTTTAAATTAGGTTCTATTGTAGATAGGGTTCTGGACTATTCAGAACATGATTTTTGAAATTTTGACAAATTGACAGGAAACAAGCCTTTATCTTTTTACCCAGAACAATTGCTAAAGACAACCCTTGATTTTGTTGACAAAACCGACAAAAGCATGCTTTGAAAAGGCTCAAGTGAGTTCAGGTTGCTTTCGTCCTTCATTAAAAGTAACAAGTGGACTTTTATAAAAATAACACAATGAACGATATTTTATTTACACGCACATTTAAACAAATCATTTATTAATTGCTAATATAACGTATTTACAAATCGAGTATTTACAAAACATGTGGTTTCAGGAGCATTAGGGTGGTTTCATTTCATAGTTCCATGTGGGGTTGACTGACAATTTTGAATACTACGTGATGGGAGGCCAAGGTGGACCCTTTTGTCGACACGTAGCATGGGTTAAATCCTCCCTACCTCACGTGGGGGGGGTATGCCCTTTTAAATGTCAATCGACCTGGAGTCATGAGGTTCGTTATAAACCATAGATCTTCGCGCTTTTTTATCAATGCTCCATGTTTAATCATGATATATATGCACACAAACACCTCGTTTTATTAAAACTAATCGTATTTCGTTTAATTGTCTTTAAGCAACACAACTGGGAGAACCACTTTTCTCAGAGCAACCGCAAGCTAGGGTTTGGACAGTCGCGGCCATTGCAGAGGGAAGCATGAGCACCAGAGGAGGGGGTAAGGGGACCCCCTCATACAAGAAGATAGTGGTAGACAAAGGGAAAGGGCCAAGGGGCGTAGTATTCAAGGCACCAATGACAGGCACCTCGAGATCAAACCCTAGAATAGGTCAGGAAATAAACAAGGGGAAAAGTGAATGCAGGGAAGAGGAAGAAAGAGAAACTTAGAACGAGACGCAAGACACAATGAAGACCAACCAGACCGAAGGGTGTAACCCATGCAAACCCAAAGCATCACTAATACCCAAGGTGGTATAACGCAACTCTACAGAGATCAGATGAAGGCGCATGCGCTAATCTGCAAATTTATGGGATTATGGCCCACAGAAAAAGCGTTGCGCAACTTGATTAAATATCACTGGAAGCCAAATGGGGAAGTGGAGCTCCATTTGGGCTCGAAAGGTTTCTTCACAATGCTATTCATAAACCTGGAGGACAGAGGCAGAGTATTTGAAGGAGGGCCATACTTCCATGCATCAACAGGACTGTACATGCAGCTATGGAAGGAGAATTTCTCCCCAGAAAAAGAGACCTTCCAAAAGGTACCAGTCTGGTTGAGACTCTACTCCCTACCCTTATACTACTTGTTACCCTCCACTTTCAAAGCAATAGGGAATAAACTGGGGAAATATATAAAGACCGTAGAAGCAACCCTTAAAGGGAGATACACATCCTACGCAAGAATATGCATATACATGGATGAATTGGGAGCACTCCTAGAAGCAATATGTCTGGAATTCAGGGATGAGGAATGGATCCAAAACATCAATTATGAAAAAATCCCCTTCCGATGTAGAAGATGCCACGAACATGGCCACTTGATCAGGGAATGCCCTCTTAATAAAAAGCAGGAAACGGGAAATTCCAAACCACAGCAGGATGAGGATGGATTTGTTAAACCAAACCCCAGAAGTAGAGCTGACAAAAGGCAGAGTAAAGCCTAGGTAGGAAATAACCCAGAAGTTTGATTGAGCTCGAAAGGAAGGGATAAAACCAATCAAGGGGCAGAGACCAAGAAGGATACGGAAACAACATAGGAACTCTGAGAACAAACACCAAACATGCCCACCAACCAACCTAACAACCAGATGGAACAAGGAAGCTGCACAACTCCGATGGAAGGAGAAATCAGAGATGACAACACCCCCATGCAAGACACAGAGGGAGAGGTGGAAATGACACCAAGCGAAGTGGGCACAGAATATCTGGAACTCAGAGACCTGGTGGAAAGGGAAGG
>SNQJ01S0017939.1:203906-224359 GCA_010110895.2 Picea sitchensis | reverse complement strand
TAAATCTTATAACTTAGAACCTAGATAAGGCTAAACTTTAATAAAATTAAAGATAATGATCTTTGTCGTACAACATTTCCCCAATAGAAACCCAACCAGGTTTATGTTAAGCGCCTTTTCGAACCAGCGTTAGATCCTTTGTGATTTCTTGGTTCTAATTTGATATGGCGCTAAGTCTCCATGAGACCATATACTATACATGTGGCTAAGTCTTCACACAAAACCATGGTTTACCACTTTTCGAAAGTGGTTTTCATATACAGTGTCTCTGGGGGTCAAACGATGGTATTAAAATCCACTTCGAGGGGGCCACGGTACTACCAGTGTGGAACACATGTCTCGGTGGTAAGTTTATAAACCACCCTCGGAACCCGCACCTTTTTTAACCTCTAAGATTCTCTCCTATGCGAAGTCGACGAGGATCGTTGATCAACGATCAACGTTAAACGCCATCCTACGGCCCCTATGTACTAGATCTAAAATCCAATGATCCAAATTTAATCTCGTTCAAATAATGATAATAACAATTAAATCTTCCAATTGTAAGGAGGATTTGCCTTGATCTCGATCGATATGCTTCCAATGCAAAATCTAGGATCGATCTACCTCACAATGAAATCTTATCTATTGATTCACATAATATGACATATGTATTTCCTGGGATGGAGAGAAATCATGAAACAAACAAACCAACTATGCTCATAGACACAATTTTGGATTACATAATTAACAAAATAATTTATGCAACACACTAGAACTTTATTTATAATATTCAAAAATTCTCTCACAACTTGTTGTTGAGCGCTCAACACACCCTAAAAGCTTTATGAAATTCTATCACTTTTTGGGTACCACTTGTTCTTTTACTGTATGAATTGAGTTCACCATGGGGGGATGGTTTTTTTTTTTTTTCATGACTCTTATCATTCAAGTCAGATTTGTTTGAACTTGTTAAATGAAACCTTCTATGTAAAAGAACTTTGCATTCTAACTAAGCATCTGCAGCTAACAGTGTGACTAACGTGTTTGTGTTCAGTGTCGACAAACTTCAAATGAGTAAAGTGGGCACACAATTACACTAATCGTCGATCATAGATGCACCATCAGAATCGGTAGAAGGTGGAGGTGGTTTGTGTGAGTTATTTTCCACGAAGATTCAAGATATAGTCGATGATTGATGCGCTTGCTCAGGGTCGGGGAAATCTAAAAAGGTTAAAACAATTGATTTTTTTTGCGTTAAACATATCGTCGATCGCTGACCCCCGATACACTTTCGACATCTGGAAATTTTCAAGAGGGTCAATTCGGGAGAACTTGGGTAGGTTTATCATCGATCGATGATCCTTGATACTTTTTGGTGTCGGCAGGATAGGATCTCATTTTAGAACGTTTAGCTTAAAAAAAGTCTCGATTCTGAATAACATGGGTAAATGAAGACGTCGGTCTCGAGTGCCATGTGTCTTTGTCACATAGGGGTGACGTACGGCCTAGTTTCGTCCCGAGTCATCTTAAGGTTCATGTGCCCTAGTCACACCTCCGATTCAGGTTTTCCATGTCAGCTCTGTACGGCAAGATCATTCGGCATTTGAGCTTTTGCAAGGAGATATCAACGAAAAGGGTTTAAAGAGAAACCCCGACCCCCGACTCACCAGCTGGACTAGCGAAATGATGGGATGTTTTTGGCATGAGATATGATCAGATTTTGACATTCAATAGACCAGTTAATGCTTCATCCTGCATATGTTGCTACCCCATGCGTCGATTGAACAACAACGATTTGAAATCACCGATAGGCCACGTTACAACCCGCGCCCGCATCGTCAAACTAAGATCCAATTTAATTTTAAACGTATTTGAATATCTAGCGGCAAATTTTATAAAACTACACTCATAACCCGAATTGAATGGCTGACATGACAAGGTAAGTTCATCCATGTTTAAATCACTAGAACGGTGTTGAACACTTTCATTTTGCGTGCAAGTTCGAATTCCAGAGCATCTGAAGAAGCAAAGCAAGTGTCTCGAGACTGTGTCAATTCTCAGATTATCAAAACTAGGTTAAACAAGAAGCAGAGGTATGTGTTAAAGTTTTTCAATTCGACGGTCGTGATTTGTTATATGCATTTGATTTCTCACACAATCTCTAACTATGTTCTAACTGCAAGGAAAATGCCTCCAAGAAATCCTACCACCAGACACTCACCGAGAGAACCTAAGCTAAAGGAAGAAGAAACAGGTGAAGGTTCTTCTCCTGGTACTGCAAGGTAGTTGGAATATGCTCCCAGGGCAGAGCCTGTCATTAAAACCTCAACTAAGAAATATTTTGTTCAACCTATAGTCTTCGGCGATATAGAAGCAAACACTAGGTCCAAGGTAATTCTCCCACAGTGGGGAGACCTATTCAACAGAATAAATCGAGAGGACTACCCGGAGTGTATCCCACACAGTGACCCGTATGTAAGAGCACTCAACGACCAGGTGTTCCCAAATATCGGACGGTCATGCTTACACATGGTAGCCAGCAGAACTCTATTTTTCCCATGTACTGAGGTTTTGATGTGGTTAATCGATCATACAGACGCGCATAAATTCCTAATCAACGATGAGAATGGAAAGTGTGTCAAATTTTTCCTCTTGATAGAAGTCTGTAAGTACTACAAACTTAGGGACCCAGAGGAGCGATTGAACACAAACTTTGTTTTGAATTTCTACGAATTCCACAACACCAGCCTGTTGATGGTCTCATAGTGGAAGGAGGACAAGAAGTTTACAAATTGAAGCAATGGTTGGTATGCGATAGTCAACTTAAGGGAGCCATACATCTACTTGATGGCTCTCATCTGCCGAATGTATGGAGAGAAGGACTGCTCCAAGTTTTCAGAAGCATGGATGCCCTTGGCATACACAGTGGCGATCTCCGGAAGAAACTTCAACTGGGGAGCAATAATTTCCAAGAAATTGAGCATCTGTGTATAGCATGCTCAGACGCCGAAAGAAGGGGAAGCACCTGCTTTCCACATGGCCTCATACCTGCTCGATGTTATCTGTGCGAGAAATGTCTTCGTCGGCATGAATTTAAGTTGGCATGTTGTGAAGCTCCCTGTTCATGTTTACTTTAGCATACTATGGGAGAATAGGTAAAAACAATCCAAGTTTCCATGTTGCGGAGCTCCCTGTTCATGTTTACTTCACCATACTATGGGAGAACAGGTACAAAAAATCCTACACACTCATTTGTGATGAATTCATCGCCCGTATTTATTTTATTGTATTTAAAAAGGAATGCCCGAGACTATCCACAGTAGCCAAGAAAATGGTAGCGAAGGTAGGCCACTAGTATTTAGATGAACACACAACCTATATCAGGGTGTTCAGGGCCACCGAAGCACCGCATCTACTCCTTTCTCACGTCCCAGACCAGCTCATTGTGGGAGAAATATGCTATCAGACTATCCCACAGAGCTATAATGCCAAGTTAGTTAAGGACAAGAAGTGGGCTTTCATACCCTACGGCTTCCATGTGGGGTTTTATTTGGTAAAGGAAATTGTTCAAGCCAAACAAGAAGGGTTAAGTCAGCTGGAATTCAAGTTTCCGAATGGCCAATTCTGCAAGCACGACCCTAAAGGCYTGGTTCTCCAACATGCTTCACARGTATCATCCTGTTGGCCATACGCGCGTGACAAATTTGAGGATGAAATTTTCACAGAATGTGCTCAGGACTGGGAGGAGCTAATACAGAGGATGGCCAACCCAAACATGACCAGGTTCAAGGCTATGAGCATGGATGAACAAGTGGAGACAATAGATCAGTCATCTCAAGAGGCCCTAAAAGTTAGGGAAGAAATTAGAGTAGCAGAGACTACATGCACAAAGAAGAGGATCTCTCTTGCTATAAGGGGTGCAGAGAATCATTGATCAGTTGCAGAATGACCCAAATCTCATAGAGATGTCAAGGATCCTCGTTGATGACCCAATCACAAGGAGAGGAGAGCCAATACAAATTGAAGAAATCACCGGGCCAGAAAACCCTGAAGTTCCATCACCTCAAATCAGATCACCGGGGGGGATTTCAACCCAACCTGAGATATCAAGCACACCAGGTAGGACAAGTGTACCAAACCCCTCGTTTGACTTAATAACCATCTATGATGATGTGGAGAGTTCGGAGGTTTCCCTGGTGACTCCAGTGTAGATTACAGAGGAAAAGGAACCTAAGAAAGCATCTACCCCAGGTCCGGATGCTCCAATTCAAAACCTTCCGCAGAGCGACCATGAGGTCGAAAGTGTCTTAGACACTGAGCTCCTCGACTTACAGGGAACCCCAATGGACAGCTCGAGGGATGAACTGGGATCAGGTGGTCAGAAATAGGAATTTCCACAACAAGAAATTGGCACATCGACAACCGATTACCAAGTAAGTATCGGACCTATCCCTGACTCTTCAACTTCGGTCGATACCTCACCAACCGAGGTGCAACAAACGGAGGTAGAGCCATCGAAACATGTAGAAGAATTTCATGAACCAATCCTGGAATAGATACATACAATCGGGAGCCTGGGAGATACTCTAACCTGGGGAGAACAACAAATCCCCGAACTTGTTGATGAGGTCGTCGATATACAAGCGATCGCCTATGACAAAAAAAGAAAAACCATCATGAAGAGGACCACAAAGAAGAGAAGGCTCACGCTAGATAGCTCGATTCTCATCACTACGGAGGGGAATTTTCTCAGCATTGAACACGCCAAGACATTTGAGCTTATCGACGCAGGGGTGGCTATTACAAATGCCATGTTGGATAGAGAAAGGAGGGATGAAAGGGAGTTGGCCGCTGCGCTAAAGGAGTTGGAGCATCTACGCCATTTGGCGAAATACTATCAAGACTCAACGCAGGCCATAGTGTTCCTGAGGAGTGAGTTTGAGGACGCTTATACAAAATTCACAAGTGAATGATACCTTTTCACTACAGGCATAGCCAATTTCCAAGAGGACACCCTTATGGCACTATCGACCTGCAAGGACGTGGAGAGGTGGTATGAAAAATCTCATCAAGTGGTAGAAAGGATAGATTACATCAGCGCAATACAAAAGGGTCAAGGCACCGAAGAGCACGGTATTCGGGTGTTGAGAGATAGTAGTATAGAACGGATCATGAAAGCGATCGAATATTGGGTAAAAATGGCCCAGGAACCTCGACGGGAGATTCAGGAAAAGCAGGTCGAGTGAGAAAAGAGCTAGGAAAAGATTAATCAGGAGATGAAAGGCATCGACCTCCTAGAATTCAGCTCACCTGAAGACTTTGTCGACCTACTTGACATAGTCAAGCTACATGCAGAACAAGACTCGGCATGGACAGAAGAGATCGCAAAGGTGGCAAGCATGGCGCCAAGTCAAGTACAAAAATTCACGGAGCATTAGATTAAGGCTCGAGCAGTTATGTAGTGGTTGAGTGTTAAAATAATCAAGTACAAAGAACTGGCAGTAGAAGTGAAAGAAATTCTTTCAGCCCCGATGGACCAGCACAGGTTCTCGTATGCCAACACATGTGAGGAACTCTTCGTCAAATGGTCGAAATATGAGAAGAGTCATCCACTTCAATAAAACTATTTGATTATTCTTAGAGAAGAGAGAGATGAAAGTGCCACGTGGTGATATTTTGTTTTACTTAGCTTGCACTTGTAATAGCTATTTTTAGTTAATGATTCATTATAAATAAGAAGATTGATCTTTTAGCAAAGGTCGATGGTTTTGGAAAGACCCTCATTTTGAAATTGTAAAGAATTATTTCTGAACTAACTTAATTGAGAAGTCTTGTTTAGGACCGGAGACAAAACACTATTTTTATCAAAGGCGTTATATGATTGGATTGGGGAGGAATTACTTCCAACTTTATTTCAGTAATTGATGTTGTAACGAGTAAGAGTTTCTGAATCTATTGATAAGCTATATGTTTCAATATTTTCTGCAGTTCTTGTTCTTAATGATGAAAAGCAAATATTTGTCTTAATGTGTGATTAATTATTAGAGAAAGGGGAACTATTTTTCTTGCCATCATCTTATTACATGAGTATTTTCTTTACGATAATTGTATCTCAGTCAATAATTGAAATACCAGCAAGTTAATGTATTAGTACTAGGCTTGTAACAGGTGTGAATATCTTTGTCTGCATGCTTGAGTACGAGGGCCATCCCAAGATCAGCCTTCTTTAGTAGTTTAGACTCCATTCCACCAGTTGGTTTATACCAACATATATCACTTTATCAAACTTATCTAATAAATCAAAAGACAAAAAGAGAATGTTTAAACAAAAGAAGGAATTTTCATAATAAAATATCATGTCAATCACCACATAAAGCCCATCAATTAATTAGCTAGATCGAAATATCTGGAGAACCATTCCACCATCAAATGTTGCAGAGTCTAAATGGACCTCCGTGGTGGGTTTGGTTCATGTTGTTGAGTTAAAGGGATTGAAGACCCCTCAATAGAATTGGCGCTAGAAGGAGGGCCTGTGAATGAATGGCTAACAATATTTTTGATATAATATTTTGCATAGCCTACAAATTCAAAACAACCCACATGCATGGCTAGACATCACTCTCAAGAGAGCCCACATACACTTAGTACTCTCGAAACGAGTAACTCACCCCAACAAGAGGAAGAACATATATTCCCTAAAATACCTTACGCTCTTCCTCACGAGGAGTTGAACCAGTTCAGAAGAATCACAAGAGCTTATGCCCGACAAATTGGGTCGTTACCCTTAGCTCTGTTACTTCCTCATAGAAAACAAGTCAGCAGACCAGTGGTCGATACCCCCAACCAGGTTTTTGTTCACACAATAGAAGACCTAATAGATTTTTCCCTCACCGAGATCGAACATCTCCTTAATCTGATCCTCGAAACACTAGCTAGTAACTACTCTGATCCCAACGATTTTGAATCTGACGAGGAAGGGTTTAACTCAGATCGCTCAGCTTCGGAGTCAGACGACATGGAGGATAACAATGATCATAATGAAGAAAGGGGAAACCCACCTCAAAATAATCAACCTCGGTTGGCCAGAGATGCTCTGGCAAACCCTGGACGGGTACATAACCTCCCTCAACATCCAAAAAAGTTACTTCCCAAGTTTGACCCTGAAACCTCTTGATTACCTGAAGAACATATTAAAAAGTTCATACTAGTTATTACACTGATGAATGTCCAACATGAGGACGTAGTATGCAAGATTTTTCCCTATACCTTTGAGAATTCAGCCTCCACATGTCATTTTAACTTGCAAGTACGGTCCATAACTAGTTGGACAAAGTTTCAAAAAGATTTCTTAGACAAATTTGTAGAAGAAACCACTACATGAGCTTTAATGGTTGAACTGTTCGTTGCCACCATGACTTCAAAAGAAAAGGTTAAAGACTTCAATCAATGATTTACCACTATCCTGAACAAATTTCAACCCGAACAGAAACCCACTAAGGAGTTGCAAATTGAGGTATATGCTAATGCTCTTCCTACTTCTATTTCCATGTTTGTAAAAAGGGTTGCCAAGCATACCCTAGCTGAAAATTTTGAGGAAGCCAAAACAATCAAATTCCAAATGAAGGGATGTAAAAAGGGCCAGGTGTCACTAGTTAAGAAGGAAGCTCAACATCCACCTAGGAGAGGACTCTTGTTGACCAGATCCCCAAAAAAACAAACAGAACAAGGTCCCGAAAAGGGAAGTGGAGAGATAGAATACCTACAACGGATGATAAAGAAATTGTCAAATGAAATCTTAGATGTGAAAAGAAGTTATAAACCCTTTTTTAAGAGAAACCTATCGTTCAAAGCAATTGAACCTCCCCCGGCCAACTTAAACATCGACCTGGGTATTGTATCATCCGACTCTTTCTATACGTATCATCAAGAGAAACATTCTGAAAGAGACTGTCCACAATGGGTGCATGCCATGAATTTGGTAGCCAATCGGTTCCTAGACGAAGTTTCCCTTACCAAACAATCAAGCGAATCAACGGTAAATATTTTCGATCAGGAGGAAGTTGACTTGTCGGAAGAAACAACCGTGTTGTTGTGGGATCATGACTTGCCAATGCCTTCTAATGATATATTTGAGGTGAAAGAACCACCCACTGAGGTTTTGGTTGTACAAACGTGAAGTAAGGGTCAACCGGTCTCAAATGATCTTACCATTGTCCAAACCTTGAGAGGAAAACAAATAGTTGATCACTCAAAAGCACCTTTTGTCCCCCAAAGAAATCCCATAAACATCCATACACGGGAATCACCTAAGCTAGACTACAACATAGTAGAAGACTTAAAAAGATTGAAGGCTAATATGTCGGTCGTGGACATGTGTAGAATTCCCCAACAAAAGGACTTTCTGCTACAAGCCTTGAAGTCATTAGAAACCCCTATAACAAGCACTGACCAAGGGGAAAAACCAGCTCTGACAGACCTAAAAAATAAACCAAATGTGAACATTTGCTCTGTAGATAAAAAAGGAAAGCCTTTTGTCCCACCTTTCCTTTAATGTTTGAAGTCTTCAACAGAAACCTCCATAATTGTTTGGTTGACTCAGAGGTATCCTCTAATGTTATGCCATTGTCTATATGCAAGAAATTAAACGCGGTCCTGCTCAAAAGCGATAAGCATGTTATACAACTAGACATGACTCAGGTGAAAGTTATTGGAGAACTCAAGGATGTCATGATCAGAATGGCTACACACCTGAAATTTGTTCAAGTGATTGAAATCATTGTAGTGGATATACCAGAAGCTTATGGGCTGCTACTTAGCCGAGATTGGTCCGAGAAGTTGAATGGATACTTTGGCACAGACTGGGCTCACCTCTGGTTTCCATTAAAGGGACACGCAAACATGATTAGGATCAATAGGGAAAGGTATATCAAACATACTATCACCGATTTAGAAGCCCTCAAAGAACCCTCATCGACAGATTTCCCCGTGTTAGGAAACTACTCCTGTGATTCTAATTTCGTCAATTTCTCCCCTCTCTCATCTGATGTACCTCTTACTCAAAACTCCAAAATGACTTTTCAAGTAAATCTACTGGTAGCGGCAAGAGAAACCCTCTTCTATCAAGAACCTATGTTGGAAACCACAGAAAAAGTAGGTGGAGAGGAGGAAGTTAGTAGGCATGGAGAAGTTGATGATTTTTGCTCACAAGTTTGGACCATGATGGGTCTAAATTGCAAGAAGGGTCAGGATCAGGATGTATCCTCATTGACCCAAGGGGGAAACGAAATTTCATGTCCTACAGACTAGAATTTGAATGCACTAATAATAGTGTTGAGCATGAAGCTTTAGCGAAAGGACTAAAGAAATCCATAGACTTGAACATTAAAGAACTAAAAGTGTTTGGGGACACATGAAATTATCGTCGGGCAAGTAAAGAATACTATACATTGCAACTCTCCCCACCTGAGGAATTATCAACAAGAAGTGCGTAGGCTAATAGAACATTTTGAGGCCTTCAATATTACAGCGATTCTTAGGACAAAGAATACTCTTGTTGATTCCCTAGCCATTGTTGCCTCAAGGCTATCTCCTTTAGAAGACTATGAATCCTCCCGGTTCATTGTGGAACTACTCTACAAACCATTAGTGCCCAACAATATTTCTAATTGGAAGGTCTTTGAAGGAGATGAACAGATTATAGAATTCCTAACCAATCAAGAAAATTTTAAAGACCTGGCTATTGATGATGAATTATTCCAAGAGAAACTAGTAGAAACCGATTCCCATGAATGAAAAGGTGAAACGGATCACTTTAGTAACAAACCAAAGTTTCACACGATACCGAAAGGGGTAGCCAATTTGGAGAACCTCTTCGACTTAACGGAAAGATTTAAAGGGTCAAAAAACACAAATACTAGAAGCTTGTGTCCCTTGTACGAGACTATAAAGATAGGAAGCCCGGAAAACCCTAAGAATATAAATCTAGGCAAGACAGTGTCTAAAGAAGAAAGGAAAGCCTATCTCAAACTTTTCAGAGAATATCAAGATATTTTTGCGTGGCCCTACCAAGATCTGAAAAATTATGACACTCGCATTATCCAACACACAATATCATTAAAATCCATAGTAAAACCCTTCCAATAGAAGCTCCGGAAGTACCACCCATCTCTAGAACCCCTCATGTATCAAGAGTTAAAGAAATTACTAGACATTAAAATTATCTTTCAGGTTAGACACTCTGCCTGGGTAGCAAATTTGGTTTCTATCAAGAAAAAGTTTGGGGAAGTCCGCCTGTGTGTGGATTTCAAAAACCTCAACAGAGCATCAGTAAAGGATAACTACCCAGTCCCACCAATGGAACAACTCTTGCAAACCATGTCTAGTTCTAAAATTTTCTCCCTATTAGACGGTTTTTTAGGTTACAACCAGGTTCTAGTTTCAGAGGAACACCGATTGAAAACTACCTTCTGAACCAAGTGGAGAACCTTTGCTTATAAATGCATTCCCTTTGGGTTAATCAATGCAGAGGCAACCTTTTAGAGGGCCATGGACGTAGCTTTTCGGGGATTGATCAACAAGTGTGTAGTAGTCTATTTGGACGATGTGACTGTGTATTCAAAGAACAGAGAAGATCACATCCAACATATAACCCATATTTTTTAAAGGTGTATAAAATATGGTATATCTTTAAATCCTAAGAAAACTATCTTTGGTGTCGAGGAAGGGAAATTACTAGGTCATATTATATCTCAAGCAATAATTCGCATAGACCCAGAACGAATTAAGGCAATAGCTCAGCTTCCCTTACCCCACAACAAAAAGGCTATGCAATCCTTCTTTGGGAAAATCAATTTTGTGAGGAAGTTCACCCTCGATTTCCCTGAAACTATCAAACCCTTACAAAAAATGATTCACAAGGATGTTGATTTTAAGTGGGATGACGAGCGAAAAAATGCTTTCAACAATATCAAGACTGCAATATCTCAAGCTCTGGTGTTGCGAAGTCTCGACTTTAGAAAAGATTGTTTCCTATATACTTTTGCCTACGGCCAATATTTAAGTGTGATATTGACTCAGAAGGATGATGACAACAATGAGGCATCGGTCTCATTTATGAGAACTAATCTCCAAGGGGGCGAACTGAATTACCCTGCTATAAACAAACAGGCTTATGTGGTGTACAAAGCAGTAAAACATTTCAGATCTTACATCCTAAAAAACCACACCAAAGTCATTGTGCCTCATCCCGTAGTCTGATCCCTGTTCACTCAACAAAAGATGGGGGAAAGAAGAGGAAATTGGATGGAAGTTGTCCAAGAATTTGACCTAGATATCAAACCTACCAAACTATTTAAGGGACATGGATTGTGTAAACTGGTAGTTGAAGCCCAAGACCAAGTAAATGAAGACTATGGGTGGGAGAATGAATTGTCATTATGGTGAAGCGAAGCTTTATATGTTCCCCCAGGGAAGGAGTCTTGGTATGGAAAAATAATCTATCTCCTACTTCACGGGACTTGCCCAGAAAACCTAAAGCCTAAGGAAAGGAGAGCTCTCATACTGAAATCGGCACAATATCGCCTCATAAATTTGGTGCTTTTATGTGTAAATTATGATGGGGTACTTTTGAGATGTCTCGAACGTGAAGATGCAGACAAGGTTCTGAAGGATCTCCATGATGGTCCTATAGGTGGACACTTTGCAGGGAATACCACCGCTCACAAGATACTGAGAGTCGGCTATCACTAGCCTACTCTATTTAGAGATGCTCATACATACGCTAGAAACTGTAAAACTTGTCAAATAAGCGCAGGGAGGGAAAAGAGAGCAGTTGTTCCACTCCAACTGGTGGCCATATCCAGACCATTCAAGCAATGGGGGTTATATGTCATAGGGAAGATTACCCCTAGTTCTTCAAAACAACATAGATACATATTGACTGCTACGGACTATTTCACGAAATGGGCAGAGGTCATCCCTCTGACTCACATAAATGAAAAAGTGGTAATCCAATTCATAGAACAACAGTTGGTCACAAGGTTCGATATGCCTTTCGTTCTTGTTTTTTATAATGTCACTTACTTTTCTTCCACCCTATTAATAGAGTTTGCTCTATACAAAGGAATCATAATCAGATACTCTGCAAACTACTATCCACAGGGGAATGGAGTGGCAGAATCAACCAATAAGAACCTAGTGAGGATCTTGAAGAAAACAGTTGCAAACAATCAAAAGAATTGGCATAGTTCACTTCATAATGCCTTATGGGATGATTGATTAACACCCAAGGGAGCTATATGGAACTCCTCATACTTTATGGTATACAGACAAGAAGCCCTTCTCCCGAATGGACTATATCTTCCATCTCTTCAGCTTGCTCAAGGATCTAGAGGACAACCCTCATCAGTTATTCAACAAAGAATTGATACCCTCCTCATACTGGAAGAAGAAAGGGAGAAAGAAAAATCATTTTTTTTCGCTCACCATCAAATATTTAAAATATGGTTTGACAAGCTTAAATCTAGAGAGATGAATTTTGAAGTAAGAGACTTAGTCCTGAAATGGGATAGAGAAAATGAACCGAAGGGAAAACATTCAAAGTTTCAGAATCTATGGCTTGGACCTTTCTAGGTAGCTGAGAAACTTGGGGCAGGTACGTATCGATTGCAAAATCTGAGGGGGGAACTCGATGCCCTCCCGGTGAATGGCCAAGCCCTAAAATAATATTTATGTTAAAAAATAAATTGTGTTTGTGTTTTCATGTTTTTCTATGTGTAGGTGCTAGGTAGGTTGATTGCAAAGTCCATTATTTCTATTTGTCTTTTGTGTGGTATTTTTGTGCAATAAATTTGTGTTCCGCAAGGAGTTGGTTGACCTTAATCAATACGATGTAGCAAACGTTGTTCCTAACTCACGCTTACATGCAACACAAGAAACATTGGGCAAATTCCATTTTTCTTAAAAGAGTTTTGTATCAATCCTTTGCAAATAAACGACCTTGGAAAGTGATGAAGTGTCCACCTGGTGGTCTGGTAAAACCTAAAGGAAAATATGGAAAGTTGGAAAGGACCTCATGTACCTCAAGACGGAGCTAGGAATTATTTCACCTTAACCATCGCATCTTGCAGATAATAGACGTCCTCCTCTCCCACTCGCTCAGGGCATCTCTGACAAAAATAAATCAATTATATCAAATGAGTCCAAAGTAGGAGAGGGTGTGGAGATAACTCTGGTGGGGCTATGGATGCTCGCTGGCAGTGGAGCAAGGTTTGTGACGTCGGGGTGACTCTGTCGGGGCTATGGACGCTCGATGGCAACAGGGCAACACCGCAGCAAGTAAATGATGATAACTAAAAGGCCTGGTGCTAGTGAATTCTTTACTCAGCTCTTGTCAGAAAGGGGCGTGGGTCATGGTTAAGAGGAACGAGGGCGGAATAAAGGTTGAAACTCCATGGCCGGGCTCGGATTCACGAACCAAGGGAATTGTAAACGCAAGGATAGGAGAGAATCTGATAAAATAAAAACCAGTTAGGTTCTTAACCAGCTTATGCATCAGCTAAGCTCAGGGAAGGAACAGAGATTCTGCTTTCGCCCAGTAAATCGCCATTTGTTGACCGCTCAACACATCCTGAAATCTTTATGAAATTCTATCACTTTTTGGGTACCACTTGTTCTTTTACTGTCTGAATTGAGTTCACCATGGGGGGGTGGTTTATTTTTGTTTTCATGACTCTTATTAATCAAGTCAGATTTGTTTGAACTTGTTAAATGAAACCTTCTGTCTAAAATAACTCGGCATTCTAACTAAGAATCTGCAGCGAACAGTCCGACTAACGCGCTTGTGTTCAACATCGGCAAACTTCAAACAAGTAAAGTGGCCACACATTTACACTAATCGTCGATCGTTGATGCACCATCAGAATCAGTAGAAGGTGGAGGTGGTTTGTGCATATATTCGCCATGAAGATTCAAGAGATAGTCGATGACCGATGCACTTGCTCGGGGTTAGGGAAATCTAAAAAGGTTAAAACAATTGATTTTTTATGCATTAAACATATCGTTGATCACTGACCCCCTACACTTTTGGCATCGGGAAATTTTTTAGAGGGTCAATCCGGGAGCACGTGGGTAGGTTTATCGTCAATCGTCGATCCTTGATACTTTTCGGCGTCGGTAGGATAGGATCGGGTTTTAGAATGTTTAGCTTAAGAAAAGTCTCAATTTTGAATAACACGGTTAAACGAAGACGTCAGTCTTGAGTGCCACGTGTCTTTGTCACATAGGGGTGTCATATGACCTAGTTTCATCCCAAGTCATCTTAAGGTTTGTGTGTCCTAGTCACACCTTTGATTCAGCCTTGCCATGTTATCTTTGTACGACAAGATCATTCGGCATAAGAGCTTTTGCAAGGAGATATCAACGAAAAATGTTTAAAGAGATACCCCGACCCATGACTCACCAGCTGGTCTAGCGAAACGATGGGATGTTTTCGGCATGAGATACAATCGGATTTTGACATTTAATAGAGCAGTTAATGCTTCATCCCGCATATGTTGCTACCCCATGTGCCAATCGAACAACAATGATTTGAAATCATCGATAGGCCACGTTACAACCCGCACTCGCGTCGTCAACCTAAGATCGAATTTAATTTTGAACATATTTGAAGATCTAGCGACAGATTTTATAGAACTACACTCATAACCCGAATTGAATGGCTCATGTGACAAGGTAAGTTCATCCATGTTTAAATCACTAAAACAGCGTTGAACACTTTCATTCTCCGTGCAAGTTCGAATTCCAGAGCATCCGAAGAAGCAAAGCAAGCATCTCGAGACTGTGTCGATTCTCAGATTATCAAAACCAGGTTAAACAAGCAAGTGTTAAAGTTTGTCAATTCGACGGTCGTGATTTGTTATATGCATCTGATTTCTCGCACAGTCTCTAACTATGTTCTAGCTGCAGGGAAAATACCTCCAAGAAAGCCTACCACCAGACGCTCGCCGAGAGCACCTAAGCTAAAGGAAGCAGAAACAGGTGAAGGTTCTTCTCCTGGTACTGCAAGGCAGTTGGAGTACATTCCCAGGGAAAAGCCTGTCATTAAAACCTCAACTAAGAAAGCTTTTGTTCAACCTCCAGTCTTCATCGATACTAAAGAAAACACTGGGTCCAAGGTAATGCTCCCACAGTGGGGAGACCTATTCAACAAAATTAGTCGGGAGGAGTACCCGGAGTGTATCCCACACAACAACTTGGATGTAAGGTCGCTCGATGACCAGGTGTTCCCAAATATCTGACGGTCATACTTACACATGGTATCCTGCAGAACTCTGGTTTTCCCATGCATTAAGGTTTTGAAGTGGTTAATCGATCATACAGATGCATAGAAATTCCTGATCAACGATGAGAATGGTGGGTGTGTCGGAGTTTTCCTCCCTACAAAAGTCCAGAAGTACTATAAACTCAGGGATCTAGAGGAGCGGCTGAACACAGACTTCGTTGTGAAGTTCTATGAATTCCACAACACCAGCCGGTTTATGGCCTCATGGTTGAAGGAGGACAAGAAATTTACAAACTGGAGCAATGGTTGGTACAGGACAATCAACTTGAGGGAGCCATACATCTACTTGATGGCTCTCATCTGTCGACTCTATGGAAAGAAGGAATGCTCCAAATTTTCGGAAGCATGGATTCCCTTGGCATACACAGTGGTGATCTCTGGAAGCAGCTTCAACTGGGGAGCAATAATATCCAAGCAATTGATAATCTGTGTACAGCAAGCTCAGAAGCCGAAAGAAGGGGAAGCACCCGCTTTCCACATGGCCTCATACCTGCTCGATGTTATCTGTGCGAGAAATGTCTTCGTCAGCCTGAATTTAAGTTGGCATGTTGCGGAGCTCCCTGTTCATGTTTACTTCAGCATACTATGGGAGAATATGTACAAAAACTCCTACTCACTCATTTGTGATGAATTCATCACCTGTATTTGTTTTATTGTATTTAAAAAGGAATTCCTGATACTATCTGCAGTAGCCAAGAAAATTGTAGCGAAGGTAGGCCACTGGTATTTAGATGAACACACAACCTATATCAGGGTGTTCAGGGCCACCGGAGCACCGCATCTACTCCCTGCTCACATCCCAGACTAGCTCATTGTGGGAGAAATCTGCTATCAGACTATCCTGCGGGGCTATAACGCCACGTTAGTGAAGGACAAGAAGCAGGATTTCATACCCTACGGCTTCCATGTGGGGTTTTATTTGGTAAAGGAAACTACTCAATCCAAACAATAAGGGTTGAGTTAGCTTGAATTCAGGTTCTCGACTGGTCGATTCCGCAAGCACGACCCTAAAGGCCTAGTTCCCCAACATGCTTCACATGTATCATCCTGTTGGCCATACGCATATGACAAATTTGAGGATGAAATTTTCATAGAATGCACTCAGGAATGGGATGAGGTAGTACAGAGGATGACCAACCTGAACATGACCAGGTTCAAGGCTATGAGCATGGATGAACAGGTGGAGACAATAGAGCAGTTATCTCAAGAGGCCCTCAGAGTTAGGGAATAAATTAGAGCAGCAAAGACTACAGAGGCACAAAGAAGAGGATTGCTCTTGCTAGAAGGGGCACAAAGAATCATTGATCAGTTATAGAATGACCCAGATATCATAGAGATGTCGAGGATCCCCACTGATGACCCAATCACAAGCAGAGGAGAGCCAAGTGGCTTAGATTCAATACAACTTGAAGAAATCACCGGGCTAGAAAACCCTGAAGTTCCATCACCTCAGATCAGATCACCAGGGGAGATTTCAACGCAACCTAATATATCAAGAACACCAGGTAGGACAAGTGTACTAGACCCCTTGTTTGACTTAATAACCATCTATGATGAGGAGGAGAGTTGGGAGGTATCCCTGGTCACTCCAGTGCAAATTACAGAGGAAAAGGAACCTGAGAAAGCATCTACCCTAGGTCTTGATGCTCCAATTCAAAACCTTCTGAAGAGCGACCATGAGTTCTAAAGTGTCTTAGACACTGAGCTACTCGACTTATAGGGAACCCCAATGGACAACTCGAGGGATGAGCTGGGATCAGGTGGTCAGAAAGAGGAAGTTCCACAGCAAGAAATCATCACATCGACAGTCGATTACAAAGTATGTATCGGACCTATCACTAACTCTTCAATTTCGGTTGATACCTCACCAATCAAGGCACAACAAATGGAGGTCGGGCCATCAAAACATGTAAAAGAAGTTCAGGAACCAATCCTAGAACAGATACATACAGCCGGGAGCCTTGGAGATACTCTAACCTGGGGCGAACAACAAATCCCTGAACCTATTGAACCTGTTGATGAGGTCGTAGACATACAAGCGTTTGCTTATGACTGAAAAAGAAAATCCATCATGAAGAGGACCACAAAGAAGAGAAGGCTCACTCTAGATAGCTCGATTCTCATCACTACAAAGGAGTAGCTGCTCATGACTGAACACGCCAAGACATCCAAGGATTGACCTTTTAGTTAATGATTCATTATAAATAAGAGGATTGACCTTTTAGCAAAGGTCGTTGGTTTTCGAAAGACCCTCATTTTGGAATTGTAAAGAATTATTTTTGAACTACCTTAATTGAAAAGTCTAGTTTAGGACCGGAGACAAAATATTGTTTTTATCAAAGGTGTTATCTAAGTACATGCATCTTTTATCAAAATAATATTCACTACTTGGGGCATATTATTTTAGCAGAAGGGATAGCAGTCGACCCTGAGAAGACAAAGTCCATTAAGGGATGGACAATGCCAAAGAATGTGACGAAGGTCAGATCATTCATGGGTCTTGTCGATTATTACTGAAGATTCATAAAAGGAATCTCAAATATTGCAAGTCCAATCACTTCTTTGCAAAAGAAGGGAGTGAAATTTGAAAGACACCCAAGTGTGAAGAGAGTTTTCAGCAGTTGAAGGAAATATTGGCAAGTGCACCAATATTGAATATTGCAAATCCAAATGAATATTCTGTTGTGTGCATCGATGCATACAAGGAAGGGCTCGGTGGAGTTCTTAGTAAAAAAGATCTTGTGGTGTGCTATGAATCCAAAAAATTAAAAGAGAATGAAATAAATTATGCTACCCATGATCTATAGTTAGTAGAAATTGTACATGCATTAAAAATGTGGAGACATTACCTTATGTGGAAGAAATTTGAGCTAAGGACAGACCATTGTGGTCTGGAGCATTTGTTTGGAAAGCCAACAATAAATGCTAGACAAACTAGATGGCTTGAATTTATCAGCGAATATGACTTTGAAATTAAGCATACAAAGGGAAAAGAAAATCAAGTGGCTGATGCACTCAGCAGGAAGGCACATGAGAAGCATGTTGTATCCATTAGCATGTTCAAAACTTATTTAAAACACAAAATTGTTGCAACAGCAAATTCACACCAAAATTATTTAAAAATAAAAGAGATATTCCAACAAAGTAATTTTTAGCAGAAATTTAATTCTTATGAGTTAAAAGAAGATGGAATTCTCATGTAAAAATGAAAAGTATATGTGACGAATTCCAGTGAGTCGAAAAATGCAGTTTTGAAGGAAATGCATAATGTGCCATATGTCGGGCACCCATGATATCAGAAAATAATTGTAGTGATAATGGTCCATATTTATGAGCAGAACGAAATGAAACCTCATATTTATAATGTTAACATAGAGACATAGTGAACAATAACAAAGATACAGTAAAACTTGAATTCTATTAAATAAGAAATATGCTGAAAACTGTAAAATGCAGACTGAAAACAAGCTTGATAGAATGGTGGCAGCTTATCTATGAGAAGAGATGTGACGGCTATGCTCATTCAAAATAAGATGAGTACAATGAGGCTCGGAATAAATTTTTACAATTAATATGAATTCCAAAACCCTAGACATCCAAAAACCTAACCCTAGGAGATGAAGCCCCAAAAGTCATGTGGGCCCCATTGGGGTCAGTTAGTACATTAACTCCCTAGGATCGTAACTTTTGCATGCGATCTCTGTTTAGGGCGCACGATAGCTCATTGGAAAGATATTGACGAGGAGATTAATTTAGGGGGATTAATAAAAGCCTTGAATTATCATTGAGGTTCCCGATCATGAAAAAATGTCGTTTAGGCCCTCAAACTGGCCCCGGAAGTTTAAAAATGCTAAAAATAGTAAATTG
The DNA here is from genome assembly GCA_010110895.2 of Picea sitchensis. Taxonomy (NCBI): domain Eukaryota; kingdom Viridiplantae; phylum Streptophyta; class Pinopsida; order Pinales; family Pinaceae; genus Picea; species Picea sitchensis. The sequence goes on along the minus strand of SNQJ01S0017939.1, from coordinate 205,170 downwards.
CCAGAAAACTATTTTGAGCTAGTTGGAAAAGGTGGATGTCCATCGATATGTGGCTGATGCACTGAGTAGGAGGACATGTGAGAAGCATGTTGCATCCATTAGCGTGTTCAGAACTTATTTAAAAGATAAAAAATTTGCAACAACAAATTCAGACCAGAATTATTTAAAAATAAAAGAGATATTACAACAAAGTAATTCTCAGTAGAAATTTAATTCTTATGAGTTAAAAGAAGATGGAATTATCATGTACAAAGGAAAAGTATATGTGACAAATTCGAGGGATCTGAAAAATGAAGTTCTGAAGGAAATGCATAATGTGTCATATGTCGGCCACCCATGATATCAAAAAACAATTGTAGCAATAAGAAGCCAATACTTTTGGCCGAGAATGAAGAAGGAAGTGGCTAATTACATAGCCAGATGTCTACAATGTTAAAATGTGAAAACAGAGCATAGGCATACAACATGTTTGCTACAACCATTGCCCATTCTAGAATGGAAGTGGGAAGTTGCTACAATTGATTTTATTACAAAGCTACCCAGAAGAGTGAAACAGTGGTGGTGGTAGATAAATTGACTAAGGCAACACATTTTATTCTACTAAAGACTACACACAAGGCAATAAATATTTTGGATATCTATATGAAAGAAGTTGCTAGGCTACACGGAGTTCCTAAGGAAATAGTTTCAGATAGAGATCCAAAGTTTACTTCAAGTTTTTGGAAGGGTTCGTTCAAAGGCTTTGGAACAAATTTAAATCTCAATACAATGTATCATCCAAAGTTAGATGGGAAAACAGAAAGGACTGGCAGGATGATTGAGGACATGCTTAGAATGTATGTGATGTATCATCCATCAAAGTGGGAAGATTATATTCATTTAGTGGGATTTAAGATTATATTCATTTAGTGGGATTTGCCTACAATAATGGGTATCAAGCCTCATTACAAATGAGTCCATTTGAAGCATTGCATGGTAGAAAATGTAAAACTCTAGTGAGTTGGGACAATCCAGTAGATAGAGCAGTTGTTGGGCAATATTTGCTAAAGGAAATGGAAGAGTAGTGGAAAAGATAAAGCAAAATTTAAAGGCTACCCGGGATAGGAAAAAAAATTATGCAGAAAAGAACAAAGTTTTCAGAGATTTTAAAGTGGGATAACATGTGTTCTTAAAGTCCCCGAGGTGTAGGACAGTCGGTGACGGAGTGTGTTGTTAAGCCACTCCGTGATGTTAAAGTCACCGGTTCGAAACCTGCGGGGACAAA
>SNQJ01S0017939.1:193567-203669 GCA_010110895.2 Picea sitchensis | reverse complement strand
TCTGCATCCATGAGAGTGCATAATGTATTTCATGTGTCATTATTAAAGAAATATGTGCCTGACCCTAACCACATAATTTATTGGAATGTGATCCAGGTGGAACACGGAGGGAATTTCCGGGTGAAACCAGTATGCATACTAGACCGGAAAGTCAAAGTGTTGAGGAACAAATACATATGGCTCCTAAATGTTCAATGGACTTGTTACAGTCCTGAAGATGCTACATGGGAGCATGAAGAAAACATGTGAGAGGAATACCCACAAATTTTTGACAATTTTGAAGAAAATGGAATGCAAGACTCCATTTAGAGCAGCTAGAGTTATGGAACCACATCTGAGAGTCCTGGCCAATTGTGTTGGGGACCTTGATAAAATAATGGCCCATTCCTTGGGTTATCCTTGATAAAAGGATGGTACATCCCTTGGGTTATCCCTGATAAACAAATGGTGCATTCCTTGGGTCGACGAGTTGATAGGAATATGAGAGTATGGTTGGATTTGTTGTTGGAGTTGTTAAATTGCATAATTTTTTTTCTAAGTATTGTAATGTAAATTCGTGTATGTATGTATATTGGCATAGTGTGTGCCCAAGGATGGCACATAATTATAGGGGAGGGGGGATGTAACATCCCCACTATAATCCCCAGTTTAATTAATGCTTGTGTAAATATAATGTGTGGCTACGACCAAAGCGATGTAATATGTGAATTGTATTTATATGTTTTAATAATAAAATGTGATGTCAATTGCTAAGGGGGACATGGACAAGAAATGGGAGTTGAATTAATCCACAAGAGAGGGCAATGTCTAGGATAATGGCCAAGAGGGGTCCAAGGGAGAATTACCCATGTATATCAATTCAACCCATTTTTCCTCAAATTTGTATTTGTGTGTGAACCTTTCAATTTATGATTGAGTGTTCCCAAAGTCAATCATTGAATACATGTAAGAGGGTGGGTGTGAATAGCCACATCCCATAGTTATTGGGCACATGGGGGTTGAGTAAAATCAGCTCGGGGAAGAGTGTGAGTCAAGCAAGCCAAGCCAAAGAGAGGAAATTAGTATGGGTTGGGGACAACAGTTTTACACATTGACTTTTTGTGCATGAGGAGCAATAAGAGAGAAACAAAGAGAGCTTGGAGTTGTTGCAACCATGGAGGGTGAATTCTAGAGCTTGTTGGAGAGTATTTGGAGTGAATTGGATATGGATAATTGAAGAGCTAGGTTATCAATCCTAAAGAGTGAACTCCTGGGTGAGTTGCATTGTAACAACAAGTGTTTATTATTGGTTTGATGGTAGTTTTCCTAGTAGCAAGTTCCCTTGAGTTCCCAGCTGAGAGATTCCTGGTTACATATGCCAAAGAGACCATGATAAACAAATGGGACGCCCGAGGGACTAATATAAGTAAAGGGGTACATTCCTTGGGTTTGGAAATTCAAGAGGAAGAGAGCTGGTGGAAAATCGAGATAATTGTAGGAAGATATCAGTGGGTTGTGATTTTTATGAGTTGTGAGTGGAATGTGAGAAACCACCCTCTTTTGTTGATTACTAGCCTCACCTCGAGGGTGATTTGTTGTTGAGAAATGGAACAAAAAATCTATGGTTGGGTGGAACGTCCATCCCAAGCAGCTGGTTGCACAATATAATTAAAACATAAGTGTTGTATCTTGTTGTTGTGTTATTTCATGAGTTTATTTGTTGTGCATGAACTATGTGTACTTAGGAATGATTTATATGTTGTTGTGTGAAAGATTAAGATACATTCATGTTATTTTGGTATGTTGTAGATGCATCTATTTTATGGTTACTGTTAGCAGTTAAATATGGTTTAATTTGTAGTTGAAACCTACAGGAAATCAGTTAGTTGTGGATGAATTAAATTAGTTAACAGAAAATTGGTTTTGATGAGTATTATGCACCGTAATGTCCCTCGGTTGGGCTGGGAGACATTACATTTCAACAAAAAAGTATATACATTAATTCAAGTAAAATAGTACATGACGACAAGTTTTGCAACAAACATTTTTCTTACCTCATATATTTGCCAAGATTATATATAATTTTTTTTACATTGTTGTCAAAGTTGTCAGGGAGAGATAGAAATAGAATATACTATAATTAGAAAAAAAGGAATCATTATTTTTTTGAAGAAAACAAAATCAAAATACTAAAAATAAGTATTACCAAAACAAATATGTACCAAAATAATTACCTTAATGAAGGTATGTCAGTCATGAGTTTTTACCCTACCAAAGTCACCTTTCTTCATTAAGATATTCTTTATGTTTGAAGAGAATCTCGTGGGAAATTTAATTTTCTGAATCACCTCTTTTACAACATTTCTTTCCTGCTCTGTAAATAACCACGGAAGATGATTTCGGTCTCCGACATTTCTAATTGAATCAATCAAATCGTGCATTGCATGATTGCTTCTTGAATGTCACTACAAATTTTGACATGTTTTTCTTTGTCATTCCTTCCATCTAAGATTCTCCACAATGTTTTGGTAACATTCTTCCTGATATGCATTGTATCAAACAAATGAGTCATTTGTAGGTGCTCATAATAGGGCAACCTACTGAATTATATGGGGTAATTTTTCATTCCTCGTGGAAGCTACCCATCAACGCCTTGATGACCTTTATGAAACATAAATGAATTAATTATACAACAATAATTGTTAGATGCGGTGAACATAATTCAATACAAATAAAAATTGTAAAACATTTTGTGTGATACATAGTCAAATTGTTTACCTTGATGATTTCTATTATATGCCAACTTCCATAGGTGAGGTGTCATTCTTTGTGGTTTCATTGCACTCTCTTCTTTCCCATTGAAAAGATGTTTTTTCGGTAGTTCAATACATATGGTTCTTAGGGAGGAAGTGCCTATACTAATCAAACACCTCCTTTCCTAAACTTCTTGAACGACGAGATTTCATCCTAGGACCACAAACTGGACATGCAAATTTACCCTTCGTTTGAAGACCTACAAGATATGGATTAATAATGTGACAGGTAATATTACTTAGATAACAAGGAATTAATATTAGAAACATGCATAGTATTTTCATAAACTTATATACTATTAAAGTGCAGTAGTGTGACGTTACATTCCACAAAAAATGTGTTAGCCCTGGGGCATCATGAATTGTCCATGGAATTGAAATTGATTTTTCCCTATCAGTCTAGAGATGTCGTACATAGTGATTCCAGTCCATAAATTTAGTAGCTCGTCGACCAGAGGCTCAATATATACATTCATATATTTCACTTGGTACTTACCTAATTGGTTGAAAGTACACGTAGCTAATACCTTGTTTATGCATAAGAAATAATGCATTAATAACAAACAAGAGTACAAATGAAATGGTGCTACGTTCAAACAAATATTGTAAACAAATACCTAGAACAATCATTGCCAACATTGTGTGCTCTCTCTTTATTGACATCTAAGGAGGAAGGTTATCATTTACAACAAAAATAGGCCACACTGAGTAAATAAACCTGAGCTCACCAAATGGATTGACACCATCAGTTGCCAATGAAATCTTAACATTACAAGGTTCTTTAAAAATTGTCCATCTTTCTTCGATGTACCTAAATGCATAAGCATCTATAGGCATTCAAAGAAAACCATCTTCACTTATGTTTCATGCATCGCAATCCATAAAATATGCTATGTTTTCACACCTGAACAGTCGCTGCAAATGTGGAATTATCGGGATATGACGAAGAACCTTGTGAGGCACCTTTTTTGTTACTTGATTGGTTCGATATCTACTAATTTGACATTGTGGGAATTTTGTTTATGATGCAAATTTTCCATAATATATAATATGAACATTGGGACATGCATCAATAGCATGATACTCCATTCCAATATCTTTCATAATGGCAGTTAACTCTCAATATGTGCGAGGTAAATTATTTGATGGTGGTAGGAAAAATTCACCAAACAATCTACAACATAAAAAATAACTAGTTAATGTAAATAATAGTAATCATAAATATCTCATCCTTAATATATTACACATTAATTAACACTAAAAAAAGAGAAAATGAATTTTTACCTTTACGTAGATGTGACGAAATATATCGGTATGTACCTTAAGATCTGTGTGAGACAAGTGTTTGACAAACCATTCAATACCTTCAAGTTCACCAACATCATTATAGTTGAGAGAACATTTGTTCTTGAGCCTTCATAAAGGGGTTGTTATGCCTTCTCAAGCAAAGGTATATCATGAATATCATCAAAGTTGTCATCCTCATTGATAGGAGAAAAGATGTCATGGATCAACTATTTTTCCCATCATCTAGCTCAACAATATTATTGGTGTCATCTTCTAATTCCATAGAATTAACTTGATCATCATGATCTTCAATATCCATATGACCATCTTCCTCAACCTATACAACAATATTTCTACTACTACTAGGCACTACATATTTTTCCGGTGAAAGACACCTAGAAGGATTTTTCTTTATAATTACAAAAATTAATCAATAAAATTAGTGTATATAACAAATATTAAAATATATATATATATATAACTACGGTCAATACAAAGAGTACAATATATAATAATATTGAATAACTTACCATGGGACGATATGAGAACCCCCTTCAATGTGCCCATATTTCCAACAATGTGTCTTAACTGTGTTAAATAGAAGTCTTCTTTTGTTAAAGCCCCTGCATTTATTACAAGAGCATTCAAGTTTCGCATTTTCCTTTGCCTCCAATGTCACCTTTAACCTGGCAATCTTCCTTTCATTTTCTTCATGATGCATAATTTTGTTATTATTATTTGGCATTAGGATTTCCTATTACAACAAAAAACACTATAGATGCAATATCGGTACAATATATGAATATTTTCTTACAGTACAAATGTCGTTGAATATTGACCCCATTTGTGTGTCTCGAGTTAATTAAGCCATTGTCGTCATTGATTTACTAAATATTTATAAGAGCACTAGTCAACAATTACTCAAGAGATCAAAATTGACCATATAAATATATATATTTTTACCACATAAGCTTCAAAGCTTCACTAAAAGAAAGTAAGTAAATCATTAAATAATTATAAAAGAGAACTAGGCCAATATAAGCAATTGAGTAGACATGTTCATACCTATTTCCTAGAGAAATTAAACTTTTGTCCCCACAAAAAATAGTTGTCCGGCCTAATATGGTTGGTTATGTCATGAGTATTTAAAACAAGACAAAGATATATTAAAAAATTATAATATAACCTTTAGAGTATGCCCAAAATCAAAGCTATATAAATCAAGAATTCAATGTGAAACAAGGCGTAGGTCATAGAAAAGAGAGTATTGCATGCATTGAATAATGAGCAAACGATTAAGTTTTTATAGATGTCGCACCTACAACTAAATTGTCAAAATCTCTAACTTTCGTCGAACTTTCGACGATAGTTGACCACGTCAAACCTGAGTAAGTCAATGATCGTTAAGCACTTTCAAATGACTATTTGGTTTTTTAAAGACCTAAAAATGTCGTTGATATAACGACGAACGTTCAAACTTCTGATGATCATTGAGCACATCAAATATGACTAGGTCAAAGTGATATGTTGTCGGTATATCGACGAGCGTGTGTTTTTTAGTCGGCATATTGATGAAAGTTTGCATTGTTGTCAATAGAGAGACGCATGTTTGAACTCTCGTCTATATATCAACGAAAGATCAAATTTGTGTCATTATAATGACAACCATAACTTGGTGAAAAGTGTAAATTTTGTCGAAATATGGATCCCTAAAGTCGTGATAGGGACTTAGTGAGACGTGCATCGAAATTACGACGAACGTCGTGGAGTGCCAAAAAAAATGATTGAAATAGTAGTAATTTATGACAGTATGATTAATTTAACTCGTATCATCGTAATATTTTGTCAAATTTTGACCCCATATGTATTAGTGACATGGTAAAGGTATGGTTGAAGGTATGTCGAAATTCTCTATACATCTTTATTTATGTGAACATTGCTTGTATGGGAAATAAAATCGGGTAAGATTATGAGGGAAGGGGGAGTTTTACAGTTGGTGCACGGTGATGTTTTTGGACCTGTGACGATTCCATCACTAGGTAAAATTGTGTACTATGTCTCATTTATAGATGACTTATGGAGCAATACATGGATTTATTTCCTCGGGAAGAAAATTGAAGTCTTTGACAAATTTAAATAGTTTAAGGCTCTTGTGGAAAATCAGACAAATAAGAAAATTAAGGTGTTGAGGATAGATAATGGTGGAGAATTATGCAGGAATGAATTCAAGGAATTATGTAAGAAATGTAGTATAGAAAGGAAGAATACTACTCCATACACACCTCAGCATAATGGAGTTGCAAAAATGATGAACAAGACGGTGATAGAAAGAGCAAGGAGCATGTTCAGTTATGTCACGTTGGGACAAGAATTTTGGGCAAAAGTAGTGGACATTGCATGTTAGCTGGTAAATCGATCACCCTCATGAGTGTTGGATGACATGACTCCACACTTATAGATTGGTAAGAAACCCTATCTGACACATCTCAGTGTTTTTGGTTGTGATTCTTATGTACATGTTCCAAAGGAAAATAGGAGTAAGCTCGATAAAAAGGATGAAAAGTGTATCGTTATTGGCTACAAAGATGGTCTGAAAGGTTATAAGATTTGGAACCTATAAACCACGAAGGTAGTGTATAGTCAAGATGTCGTATTTAGAGAAATCAAGGATGTCTTCAAATAAAAATTCCTACCAAGGGAGGAAGAACCAGAGAAAATAGAGTTTGAATTGAAGGATATTGAATCAGACTCTACAAGAGAATGAGAATTAAAAGAAGAAGAACCTCATACTCCAGTATTGAGGAGATCAGTTAAGGAAAGAAGGCAATCAGAAAGGTATACTCCACCTTATTTCCATTCAAATTTTGTTTTTTTTATTACTGATGATGATCATAGAATTGTTACAAAGGCAGTGGATTCAGAGGATGGAAAACTCTGGAAAAAGGCCATGGTTGAAGAAATGGAAACCTTGGATAAGAATAAGTCTTGGGATCTAGTGGAGTTGTTGACTAGAAAAAAGCAATTGGAAACAAATGGGTGTCTAAGAAGAAGTTGAATGTAGAAGGCAAAGTGGAGAAATATAAAGTTCAATTAGTAGCAAAAGGTTATTCTCGGGTACAGGGAATTGACTTTGGTGAAATTTTTTCTCTTGTTGCCAAGTTAACTTCTATTAGATTTCTTTTATCTATTGTTGTTTCTTTTGATTTTGAAGTAGAATAGATGGATGTGAAGACAACATTTCTACATGGGGATCTAGAAGAAGAAATCTACATGAAGTAGCCAGAAGGATTTGCAATGAAGGGAAAAAAAGAGTTGGTATGCAGATTGAAAAGGTCATTGTATGGGTTAAAGTAATCACCAAGGATGTGGTATCAAAAATTTGATACTTAGATATTGGGACTTGGCTTCACAAGAAGCAAAGTCAATCATTTTGTGTTGGGATAGGAATTAACCGTAGAGGAGAATATATCCAAGAGCAGCGATGGTGTCTAAAGACACTGTTGCACTGAAGCATGAACATGCTCCATAAGAGCATAAATAGATCTCTCAATGATGATAGATTGATCACAAGGATCCTCTATAAAAAGGTTTTGATCATGGACCAAACCAACAATCTCAGGTGGAGTTGGTTGCGCCTGTCCATAAAATGTGGATCTGGGATACTAAGTGGACATGGTTAACCAACAATTTAGTCGGTCGTCGACCCAAACAATCATTTGACCCTCTTAATTGATAAGGTGAGGTTTACAATGGAACCACATGTTCCAACACCCCCCCATAAACACATCTTGGAGGAAAACAAATTACACAACTTTTCCCTCCGAATTTGTTCTAACTGCAAAAGTTGATCACAAAACAATACAACAACACTGCTGAGGAAGCCTTATCACCATCAACACGGATCAAGGCAAGAAAGGTAATCATCCATTGAAAATTGGTTGAAAAAACTGTGGTCTAAACACATTCCAAGTTGTTCCATCGACTAGACAACAAGACAACACAACCAGTCGATGAGTCAACTAGACAATAAACACGCCAATGTAATCAGGCTCTGTCAATCTAACAGTCTCAGCCAAGCTAGAAATTCTATGTATCCAAACAATCTCTATACGAGGTACAATAAAGAGAAGTACAAGTCCCAACAACACAGTCGAACATGGTTCAATTAGTCTCCACAAATCCAAGTCGAGTCAACAATATAGCACATCAATTGGGTTTACACATCAACATATTCAAGTACTCCCCCCCTTAAACACAACCAAGGAATCAAAGCATCATCAATAGATCTTCGTCGAAGCACCAGTCGATGGACAATAGCTAGTCGAAAAATTAGTTGACAAATACACAGTTTGAGAAACTTATAGTCGATTGTCATGTCGGGTCGAACCTATGGTCGGCCACTACAAAGCAATCAGTAATGAAGAGGAATGTTGTACAACTATATAGTCGATGAAACATGATGGTAGTAGATCCTCAAACATCTGGTTAGATGCGCCCATGACCACTCATCAATCCAACCACAGTCTATCTTGGTAGTCGGTACGGGTCCATGATTCTATCTTTCACATCTCTTCTACAAAGATCTAAAAGCATAATTGTCATTCCTTTGATTTCTATGGCGAGGATGAAAATAAGGCATAGATTTTTGTGTTGGATGATCAAGAGATATGGGCTCAAGGTCTGGTGTACTCTCAGAAGTAAAAAAAACCGGTATATCAAAAACATTCTAAGATTCTAGCATATTAGGAATAGCCATCTCATCAATCAGTTCAACACAATTAACAGTAGATTACTCTTTCGACAAATCAGTATGAACTTCACTTGCAACAAATACAAACTCCCTGGTTGCAGCAAGGGAAGGTGTAGGAAAGGAGGCAACAACAACATCATATCCAAGACCTATTATAGGTGACTTCATCTCAGGCGTAATAGAAGCAACAATACCTTATCCATTCTTCCCAAGTTCTCCTCCAATGTATCCCATCTTGGTGAGTAGTCGGGACCCTATACTTGTAGTGTATTTTTCAAAGCTAGGAGAAACAACACAATCATTAGTTTTAATGCATAAATCAATAACATCTTACGTACAATGAGCATCGGGGGTGGAGAATAAATGGGTGAGCCTGACAACTCAACAACATCAGTCTTATTCTCATCATTCTGCAATTGACAAACTTGTTCTTCAAGTTTGTGTTTTTAGTCCTGCAAGTCTTGAATAGTCTCATCTCTCACAGTCAGCTGCAAAAATATGGCATCATAATCTTCTCTTAATGACTAATATTGGTCAAACAGATGTGTGTTATCTTCTTGAAGAGGAGTTTCTTCTCATGAAGCTCATAGATGGAGGTGTGTAAGTGGGAAACCTCACGAGTCAGTTAGGCATTTGTTTCCGTCAGTTGGTTGAGTTCCATGCTCAAGTCAGTATTTGGATGAGGAAGATATTTCACTTCTTCCTCCATGTTTTCATGAAGGTCTGAGTTGTCCTAAAATTCATTTGAAAGAGTCTGGAAAAATCTTTCCATGGTGTTCCCCATGACATTAACCTTCTTGAATTCCTCAACCATAGCAATTTGGAACATGTTTTCTTCATTCTTCAACTAATTTTTAGTCTTGCATTCTTTGTCTTCAAGGAAAAAAAAAATGTATGAATGAGTTTGCACCTCCTTCTCAAGATCAACAACAAGATCTATTTTATTACCAAAATCATCTACCATATCCTAAAAATTGGTTTCCAATGTTTGTTCTAGGTCAAAAATTTCCTAGATTTCTCATCAAACCGTTTTAAAAGGTTGGTTTGAAAAAGGGCAGCCTCATCTTTCAGTTGGGTATGAGTTGTCTCCAATTCACTTCTCAGACACTGATTTTCAGTCTACAACTGTGTAATGACTTTATGCAAGTCAGTGACCTCTGCACAGAGTTGGTTGTGAGATTCTTCCAAGGCAATGGCCTTTTCTCACAAATCTCCTGCAATTTTGAAGTACCAGACCTTCATCTTCATCCAGCATGCCCATCGTCAATAGCGA
>SNQJ01S0017939.1:164880-182218 GCA_010110895.2 Picea sitchensis | reverse complement strand
TAAACAGGTTCGGCTACCTTCTGTTTGATCTCCTTCAACTCAGTAATACACTGTGACTCTGACTTAGGTTTTTTAAACTCTACAACCAACGCGTTCTTGATCTCATTTAGTGGCTTAGGCTGTGCAAGTCCTTGGACAAGCTTCATGTACCATCTCAGCGCGCGATCCCTCAACGTAGTGCTAAACTGGTTTCTTTTAACACCTTCATCGGTAATATTTTTAATGTTCCATACGGCCTCGCACAGGAACCAGTGCTGATCAGGATCTTTAGATCCATCTCCTTTGAATATAGGGAGCCTCATCTCGTCTGCCATAGAGTTGCCTAGGTTTCCTGTCTGAGTAGATGTTGAACTACTAATAATAGTAGTCTACGGACTCTAGTGATTCAGAATATTCTGATTACTTAGCGTTTCTGAAATAACAGAAGGATTGATATTACTTACTTCAGTGGTCTGCACGGTTCCTGATGTTTTTGGCTCGTTTTGGAAAATTTATGTACCTTCCTCTTCCTCTGCTCTGGTGGGTTCTGAGTGTTCTTCGTCTGTCAGATCTGCCTCTTCTCCACTATAGAAACCCTCGTCTCCGTAGTTTTTCTTAAATAGGTTCTCAAGGTGAACCCCTTGAAATACTTTCCCACTGTGTGTATGTCCAGCTTCTGTGTCGTTGTCGCTGTCTGAATTCTTGAACATTAGCCTTTTCGGATCCACCCAATCTACTGTATCTTCAAGACGTTCTTTTCATGCAACAACATCTTGATTCTTAGCTTCAGAAATTGTAAAAATTTTCCTCTGGGTCCTTTGAAGAAGTATCTCTCGGCCTGGCTATATGATTATGTTCTGTCAATAGTAAATTCGATGATATACCCTCTAATGGTACTATCGAACCAGTGATCTACAGCCCTTGCTACAGCGTTGTCGACTCTCTTAACCTTCTTAATCAACTCCGATGTCCAGACCACAGGAGGTCTAGATCTGATCTCGAACTGGGTATCGGCTAACCTAGCTAACCACTCATATAACTCTTGATGGATTCCTCCTGTTGACACTCGAAACTGAAATGCGCTGCAGCAAATCAATCCTGAGGCAACCTCAAACCACTTTGGATTGGGAGCTGCCCCTTCAAACCCGAGAGGGATCTCTCGAACAATGTCACAATAGGAATTTAAGTAGCGTGAAAAAGGTGGGCAGATTTATGGGTAAATGATGGTCTTATATTTTTGGAGTTTGGGTGTTAAACCAAGGAAAAGGTCCATTGGGCATGGAGTCAAATGAAAACCGAGAAAAAGAGACAATAGCAAAGATCAAATAACTTGCGGAAAGTGAGGCAAAGTGGGTCTCTCTTTCAGCGCTTTGATAAATCATGATGCGATAGGGGAAAGAAAAGGAAAGGCCGACATAGCAAAGGATACATTCAGAGTTCTAAAAATGCAGATTGGTCTTACACAGTTGATAGCTGGTGCAAAGGAAAGGCAATAAACACTTACAGAAAACCCAAATCCTTTCGTTATAGTAGTGGTCGTACTAAAGTATAACGAAGCACATCGGTTAGAGGAAAACAAAACGTAATGCAGTCGTAATGGGTTAAGGAAGACATCAAGCTATGGTAAGACAATTTCAACTGCGAGTAAGGAAACACATAAATGAAATCCAAACGGTTTTAAAAAATCTGAAAGAGAAGAAAAACATACTGAAAGAAATCGACCGTGATGAATCTCACAGTCGCAAATAACAGATCTTCTTTATTACTCCAATCTAGTTTCACAAGAAACTCAGTCATTACRATGAAACTCTCTTGACAGAGGTTTTTCTCCCAATGCTGCGCTCATGCGCCCCCCCTMCTTTCTGTTAACTACATCAGTCTTTTTAAAAGGAAAAATAAAAACTCTTGATGTTCCAGGAAACTGAAACGTTTTGTCTTCTGGACTCGGCGACTGCCAGATGTTCTGCAGTTACAAACATAGAAGGCAATTACCCTTTTCTCTCACATGGGTAGTCGATGCCAATTTTTCAAATATCTGATCTATATGAACAGAACGAAGACAAATGTACTCTCAAGAATGGAGATGGACACAAATGAATTCTAAATATGGAGATGGAGATGGCGATGGAAATGGAGATGGTGCAGGTGAATGAGGAGAATTCCCAGTACTAAGTTTAAGAGCATCAATAAGACCTTGTGCGATCACTAAATTCGCAGCATCACTGGGATGATATTCATCCCAAAACAAATATTTGGTTCTGTCTGGACAAAGCTTTGTAGCAGCCACGCAACTTAATGTGGGACGATATCTTCCGAAACTGCAACAAAGAGTGTCACCATTATCGAACCCATAAGCTTGAGGATTTTCTATAAGTTTGGCGAAAAAAGTGTAACCATCGGCAAAGACAAAGCTAGTTGTTGTCATCTTTGAACTTAGATCTATGATGAGGTTTTTGGCGGCCGCGTTAAACTTGACAGCATACTCATTCAAATTTTGTTGGCAGCTACCATCCGATGTCAGTACCCGCTGGAGTGGAATGCAATCCAGGGGTCCCAATCCTGTGAAGAGAAACTTGCGTACGCCTAATTGATGTTGTGTCGTGAGTTGATGGCGCAATGTGGAGAGAAGATAATTTATGAAATCATCGGGAGCGTATTGCCAGGAATCAACCTGGACGGGAAGCAAATAATTGTTGATGTAGTCATTCCTTCCGATGGACATTAAATAGATGGATCCATTAATGAACTTCTCCGCCTTGTCATGCCCGATTTTGTTGGCAATAGTCATCTTAGTGTCTCGAAAATCCACTTTTTGCAGCCCGTCTCTGTCAAACATACTCCATCAATGGGGTGATAATGGCATCACCTTTCCCTGCGCCTGCTCGTGTATCTTTCTTAGATGTATCAGGGACACATTGATAGGGAGAATACTCAAACATGGCTTTGAATTAACTTCCTTTCTCATTGACGTGTCAGCGAATTCGAAAACATCCTGAGGGGTCTTCAATTGAATGTATGTCCGAGAATAGAGCTGATGCATGTGGCTCAGGCTGCTAGTTTTGGGTGGTCGAAAACAAGGCCAATTGTAGCGGCCGGGGAAATGGGCATCGATCCGGTCTCCGAGATTAGCTTCTGATAGAGTTGGCGGGAGGTGCCGCAGCACCAATTTGGTGGCGCTTTCTGGATCCTTCATATTCGTCTTCCTGTTCTTCTTCCCTCGTAGCCGCCAAAGATGTAGTACGTCCTATGGGATATGTGAAGAGGACTGTCAACTTTGTCATCACAGATGACTTGAGCGTTATTCCAGTTAACTCCACTGCCACAATCGTTCAGTTGTGGAATAAGATTGATGTGAAAGAGCATGTTGGTAGGATAGAGGATGAATCACGCCACCAAGAATTCTCGTCTCTATAGGAAAGCCTCTCTCACAAACTGTTCAGTCTCTCGCCGAAACCCTAATCGACGTGCCTTCATCGAATTCTTTTTGCACAAGGGTCATCTGAAGTGTCTGTATCGTCACCTTGGCATGCAACCGTTACCTGCTTCAAACGTCCCCCACCAGGCAATACCAATCCATCTTCGTTGTGTAGTCAGAGGCAATAAATTATCGGGAGTAACGTATGCATGGCTCCTCTGCATTGTAGCCCCGCAGCTTTATAAAAATGCTTATTGCCATCGTCAGTCTTTCCAGGGGAATCTCTCTAGCTTGCTCGCAGGAGCCATAATCGATAGTCTAGGCGTGGCCAAATGGAAATGCAACATGTCCGTAACGCCCATATGAGCCAGCGCGCCACCGAATAACAAGGAGTCCACTATTACTGTTGGGCGCAAATTTAGGTAGCCGTTATCCACCCAAAGATTTCACAGTATTGGCTTCCACAGAAGGCTGGTGTGTCTCCTCTGCATCCACATCATCATTGGTGGCTTCATGCAACTGCTCACATCAATCGGTTGATGTTTTGTCCATCATCAACACTAGACGTATAGGATCCAAATCAACAACCTGTGGGTCGTCATAGGCAGGAGGTAAAGATGGGCACTGCTCATTCATAAAGGCGTATGAATCAATGGTATTATATCCTAGCAATTCCATGCGATACTCCCCTAGGATTTGGCAGAAAGGAAGTTTGACATCATCATTTTCATTACACCAGCTAGGACGATGGGTCCTGTTGCTCTCAAAATACTTCATTATGTAAGCATCACGTATAGTGAATTCTGTGACTTGAATAGAACTGGAAATAGAATCAAATAGGCCTGCCTCTTTATACATTTCAAGAATAAATGCAACACATGTTGTTGACTTTCCATCACTATAAATCCAATCATCCTGCTCAGGAACAGTCAGCAGTTGTTCAAAGGGTATGCCACGCTTTTCACTCTCAATCAGAACTCCACGAATATCCAAGTCCATGGTTCCAAGTCGCTTATTTAGGGCTTCATTCCACGTGTTGGCAGCATAATTCGGTTGCACTTGAGTCCACATAGCCACGATAGAGAGAACCAAATGGGCATCCAAGGGTGGGGGATAGTTGTTTGTTATGGTATCAATCCAGCTGAAGATCATGTTATGGTAACCATAGGGTTTGCCTGACATGTTTCGTGCATAATCCCATGTTGCAGTGGTATTGAACTTTGCACGCAAATCAGGGTCCAGAGGAAGGAGTGCAATCGGTGGATTAAGTGAATCCTTGAGTTCAAGCTCCCACCATTCCTCCCATGGAATTACAATAATAATTTCCTCACCCTTTTCATTTTCATGCCCAGATTCTCCAACCCAACGTTTTCCTTTCTCATCCTTTAAACATACTGCACTATGACCTGCATATGCTTCGATCACCCACTTCTCTAAAATCTCAAAGGCTCCCCACCGTCCATGAATCTTTGAGACAGCCAAAAAATCCCTAGAATGAATATCATCTGGGTTAATATTTGCAATCCAGGGCTGAGGACGCTGTTCAAATGATGCCCCCANCCTTGAGTTCAAGCTCCCACCATTCCTCCCATGGAATTACAATAATAATTTCCTCACCCTTTTCATTTTCATGCCCAGATTCTCCAACCCAACGTTTTCCTTTCTCATCCTTTAAACATACTGCACTATGACCTGCATATGCTCCGATCACCCACTTCTCTAAAATCTCAAAGGCTCCCCACCGTCCATGAATCTTTGAGACAGCCAAAAAATCCCTAGAATGAATATCATCTGGGTTAATATTTGCAATCCAGGGCTGAGGACGTTGTTCAAATGATGCCCCCATATGATTCTTAAGAAATGCAATATTTGCATTCTGACCCCAGCCAGAATTTGAGAACAAAGGCAAGACATCCCACAGAGCTAACAATGTTCCCAGCATTCCTAATGGCATAAGGAACACAGACATTCCATTTTGCTTTACATATTCAAGTTCTGTTGGTTCTTCCCATGCTTCAATGTTCAATGTGTGCTCCCGGAGTTCAAATGTGTTGTCAAGAGCACTATAGAAGCAACACCTTGCTGCAAAATTTTCCATGATAAACCTTCTAAAACCAGGTACCTTGGGTAGCATAGTCGATTTTAATATCTGTTACAACATCGACTCCAACTAGGGACGGTACTTTCTCGTAAAGTGCCGAGAACAGTAGACCAGATGCCTTCATCCATATCAAATTCTGAATGCCGTCACTTTACTTGCATCTCAGCGGAACGAAAAACTGCTTATTCATCCATTGGGCTATGGAGTCGTAATGCTTTATGTCAAAACCATACTGGATTCAAAACTAAACTGAAAACATATTGAAAAGCATCGATGTAACCTAATTCTTGAAATAAAGATTATTTATATACATCCCCTACTCTAACTACTGAAAGATTTCCATAATCAAATGATATGAAAATGCCAGTGAAGCCAATCCAATAATTGTCTTCTCATTTGAAAAAATTTTACACTTTCTTCGAGCAGGCTGAAAAAAGAAATTGACAATCCCCATCCGACCTGTTGGTGATCAGGGATTTGCGAACCTTTTATCAATTCTTGCGACCAAACATTCATGACATAGCATATTCCTCCATTAAATGAATCCAAAAGATCAGCAAAAGGGTCTTGGAAAAACATATCATACTGAGGTATTAAAACATCCCGGACTACTCCATGTTGTGATTTATGATGCTCAGGATCATTAAACATGGCAGCCATATCTTTTTCCTGAAACAAAGCAAAATCTAAAATCTGATCTTCTTCTTGAGAAAGTTCACAAGATCCARCATCTTTATGAGCCAACTCCTCTTCATACTACTCATCTTCATCAACTCGAGAAATCTCTATTGTCTCTTCCTCCTCCTCAAGGGGACTTGTATCACAACAATCTTTAAAAAGGATTTCAGTAGAATATATCCTCTTACAATGTTGATGAAAAAGTGTGTGAAAACATTTCAATGAAGGAATACTAGAATGGGGTAAAGATTTATACCAGAGTCTAGCATCTTTTTCCAATGAAAACATAAATAATTTCATGAGGACATCTTCATGTTGTACATTTAACTCCTCCATGAGCTTGTGGAATTCAAACAAATGTTGACCAGGATTGTCCTCCTCATCTTCTCCAAATTTAGGAAGGATATCCCCCCACATTTTAATGTCTGGAATAGTATTTGGGAAGCCATAAACATTTGCAAAGTCTAGAGGAGTAAACCTTGCAGCAATTCGAGCAGCGAACGAGCTCGACATTTGAGACCAGTGGAGTCGCCAACAAAATCATGTAGAGTCTACGAACCAAGGAGTCGCCAGGTGAATGATCACAACCAATTTAATGCCTATCCCTTGTTCACCATCAAGAGATAGATATGAACTTTGTCGTATCCCAGGGAAGATAACCTCGTCCTCCGTCCCCGGCAGCGGCGCCAGAATGTTGACACTCGAAACTGAAATGGGTTGCAGCAAATCAATCCCGAGGCAACCTCGAACCACTTTGGATTGGGAGCTGCCCCTTCCAACCCGAGAGGGATCTCTTGAACAATGTCACAATAGGAATTTAAGTAGCGTGAAAAAGGTGGGTAGATTTATGGGTAAATGATGGTCTTAGATTTTTGGAGTTTGGGTGTTAAACCAGGGAAAAGGTCCATTGGGCATGGAGTCAAATGAAAACCGAGAAAAAGAGACAATAGCAAAGATCAAATAACTTGCGGAAAGTGAGGCAAAGTGGGTCTATCTTTCAGCGCTTTGATAAATCATGATGCAGTAGGGGAAAGAAAAGGAAAGGCCGATGTAGCAAAGGATACATGTAGAGTTCTGAAAATGCAGATTGGTCTTACACAGCTGATAGTTGGTGCAGAGGAAAGGCAATAAACACTTACAGAAAACCCAAATCCTTTCGTTATAGTAGTGTTCGTACTAAAGTATAACGAAGCACATCGGTTAGAGGAAAACAAAATGTAATGCAGTCATAATGGGTTAAGGAAGACATAAAGCTATGGTAAGACCATTTCAGTTGCGAGTAAGGAAACACATAAATGAAATCCAAACAGTTTTAACACATCTGAAAGAGAAGAAAAACATACTAAAAGAAATTGACCGTGATGAATCTCACAGTCGCAAATAACAGATCTTCTTTATTACTCCAATCTGGTTTCACAAGAAACTCAGTCATTACAATGAAACTCTCTTGACAGAGGTTTTTCTCCCAATGCTGCGCTCATGCGCCCCCCCTCCTTTTTGTTAACTACATCAGTCTTTTTAAAAGGAAAAATAAAAACTCTTGATGTTCCAGGAAACTGAAACGTTTTGTCTTCTGGACTCGGCGACTGCTAGATGTTCTGCAGTTACAAACATAGAAGGCAGTTACTCTTTTCTCTCACATGGGTAGCTGATGCCAATTTTTCAAATATCTGATCTATATGAACACAACGAAGACAAATGTACTCTCAAGAATGGAGATGGACACAAATGAATTCTCAAGATGGAGATGGAGATGGCGATGGAAATGGAGATGGTGCAGGTGAATGAGGAGAAATCCCAGTACTAAGTTTAAGAGCATCAATAAGACCCTGTGCGATCACTAAATTCACAGCATCACTAGGATGATATTCATCCCAAAACAAATATTTGGTTCTATCTGGACAAATCTTTGCAGCAGCCACGCAACTTAATGTGGGACGATATCTTCTGAAACTGCAACAAAGAGTGTCACCATTATCGAACCCATAAGCTTGAGGATTTTCTATAAGTTTGGTGAAAAAAGTGTAACCATCAGCAAAGGCAAAGCTAGCTGCTGGCAGCTTTGAACTTAGATCTATGATGAGGTTTTTGGCGGCCGCGTTAAACTTGACAGCATACTCATTCAAATTCTGTTGGCAGCTACCATTCGATGTCAGTACCCGCTGGAGTGGAATGCAATCCAGGGGTCCCAATCCTGTGAAGATCAACTTGCGTACGCCTAATTGATGTTGTGTCATGAGTTGATGGCGCAATGTGGAGAGAAGATAATTTATGAAATCATCAGGAGCGTATTGCCAGGAATCAACCTGGACGGGAAGCAAATAATTGTTGATGTAGTCGTTGCTTCCGATGGACATTAAATAGATGGATCCATTAATGAACTTCTCCGCCTTGTCATGCCCGATTTTGTTGGCAATAGTCATCTTAGTGTCTCGAAAATCCACTTTTTGCAGCCCATCTCTGTCGAACATACTCCATCAATGGGGTGATAATGGCATCACCTTTCCCTGCGCCTGCTCGTGTATCTTTCTTAGATGTATCAGGGACACATTGATAGGGAGAATACTCAACCACGGCTTTGAATTAACTGCCTTTCTCATTGACGTGTCAGCGAATTCGAAAACATCCTGAAGGGGTCTTCAATTGAATGTATGTCCGAGAATAGAGCTGATGCATGTGGCTCAGGCTGCTAGTTTTGGGTGGTCGAAAACAAGGCTAATTGTAGCGGCTGTCGAAATGGGCATCGATCCGGTCTCCGAGAGCAGCTTCTGATAGATTTGGCGGGAGGTGCCGCAGCACCAATTTGGTGGCGCTTTCTGGATCCTTCATATTCGTCTTCCTGTTCTTCTGCCCTCGTAGCCACCAAAGATGTAGTACGTCCTACGGGATATGTGAAGAGGACTGTCAACTTTGTCATCACAGATGACTTGAGCGTTATTCCAATTAACTTTACTGCCACAATCATTCAGTTGTGGAATAAGCTTGATGTGAAAGAGCCTGTTGGTAGGATAGAGGATGAATCACGCCACCAAGAATTCCCATCTCTGTAGGAAAGCCTCTCTCACAAACTGTTCAGTCTCTCGCCGAAACCCTAATCGACGTGCCTTCACCAAATTCTTTTTGCACAAGGGTCATCTGAAGTGTCTGTATCGTCACCTTGGCATGCAACCGTTACCTGCTTCAAACGTCCCCCACCAGGCAATACATGTGACCCTTTTAAGCAAAGAAAACAACAAGTGGGAGAACGTTGGGTATGTGTTATATTCTTTTCACGAATGTGGGTCCCCCTATTAGGGGTTTCGAGTGCGGAGCCCCTGAAAAAAAAATTAGGGGTTTATTCGCCAAAATTTTGGGCGGTCTTTCGCCTTTGGCAGGTGTGGTTTTTTGCCTTTAGTGGTTTAGTGGTGCATGGTATTTTAGTCCATGGTTTTCTAATTCCAATTAAGGAATTAAGGTTATAATCTAATCTGGGTCAATGGATTATAAAAATTTTGGAGGTCGTGGGATCCTATATATTGTATTATAAACAATGAAGTTGGATTATGAATTGAATTAGAGGTGTGGCTCTAAAATAGGTTGTTGGTTTTCCCGGTTGGGTTTCCAGGGTAAATCTTTGTGTATAGGTGTGATTGAAATTGTTTTCTTTTATGTGTTAATAATATGTGTGTGCATTGCATTATTGTAAAAACTTTAAAACTTACAAGGTTGTTACTCTTCATTAATAAGTTTCAAATCAAGATTGTCTTGCAATTAATCAGGGCAATGTTATGGCTCTCTTACACGCTAAAATTCATAGTTGTGGGTGAATAATACTCTAATTTTACTCACTATGCATTGATTGAAAAATGTACAGCAAAAAAAATGGTGTCACTACAACAGTTCACTAGTTGTGGTATATTTACCTATGACCGGGATTCACTTGAAACCTTGCCACAAAGTTTTAGTTCATTAATTTGTTCCTTAATCAACCCTTTGTTCGTTACTCATGCACTTGGAACCCCCTTCATCATTGTGACACGAGCCCTAACCAAATCTACCACGTGTAACTAGCATGAACATTTTAAAATAGTCATCATTTTCACCTGCATCATATCAAAGCATATTATCCTATGCACTTGGTGCCTTGGGGTTTTGAAGTACAAAGAAAGAATAAACGATCAGAGGATAAGAGCATGATTTTATATTGAAAACAAAAAATTTATTCAATTAATACACATGGAATATACTCTCTGGATGGCATGACACACACCCAACCATGCAATTAAATACATCCCCTGCATGTTGCCTCTCCTCCATGATTCAATTCTCGAGGTCGCGCATTAATTAAGGGCTATCCGTCAGGAGATTTCGTTCCATGGGACATTTGATGCTTTGCTTTAGGATGATGTCGAGTTTAATTGGGAGTGGTACTACAGAGGACAATGTGGCCTCTGATTTTATGGCTCCCTTAATGTGATGGAATGGGAATATTTCTATGCGCCACTCAACTACTCTTGACATGATTCTTGTTTATGCTTTGTCTGCATGCTTGGCTTCTCTTCTGGAGAGGTTAAGTCATGCCCAACTTCTAGTTGTTTTTTCCCCTACTCTATTCGTTGCTCTTATCATTGGCATCATGCCTCACAAGCGTGGTCATTCTTGCAGAGGTCCAAACTATTTTAGATATCTTGCCAATCGCTACAGAAATTCCAGTGTCCGTACAAATGTCCTGGCTCAGTCTTGTCTTCAAGCTGACCCTACTACAAAAGAGTCAGGCATGGATACTAACAATGAAGATGAGAATTGGAGTTGTGTTGTCACAGAGGAGGACTCTCCTGCCCCACCTCCTTAGGACATAGTGGTATTGTTCATGCCACATCTTAGGCCAATTCAATAGCCTGTTCAGTCTATAATGAAGATAGGTGCAATGGGCCAAGCTTCTATGTGCAAACCACCAATAATTTGGGGTTATCCTGTCATTGAGGAAGAATCCCCATTGATCCCCCTTTAGGAAGCCAATAGAGAACCAGAGGACTTCCTTGATTCCACTATGTGTAGTTTCTCTAAGGAGCACCTCAATTTGCTCTTTGACATTCGCAGAGACGCAATGGATCAGTGGTTCCATTGGGAGAAAATCAATCAACGGTTGGACGTTCATTTTTATTCACTGTCAGGTGAGCTTGCTTCTAACCAATGCCCAGTTTGTCGTCAACCTTTCACCCTCGCTCCAGCTTGGAATCATCCCCCTACCAGCGATGGAGGCAGTATTACTTCTGGAATATGATCTTCCTTTTGTCCATGTTTCAATTTTGTTCTTTCAAGTTTCTTAGGATTAGTTTTAAAAGGCTTTCAAGCCACTTGTGTATAAACTACAACAAATTGGATATTCTAGCTACAATGATAGGGAAAATTTTGGTTATCTTTAAAGGAGCCTGGAGTCGGTTCTGGTTTCCTCTTTTTGGTAGGTTTGCTGCCAGGTTCCTTAGTCTATGTAAAACTTTCAGTTTTCATAGATAATATAATATTTTAATTTACCAAAAAAAAAAAAAAAAAACATGGAATATACTTGCAGGAAACCAATTATTACTAAAACATATCTGTTTTTATTTATCTATTAAGTCGATTTCTGATTTGTGAAAGTAGATATGGAATTTTTTTATTTATTAAAGCCAATCTAATCTATTGAATCAAATATCTAATTTAATGAATAAATGGCATTATAACTAAAGCAAATCTACTACTATTAGTAAAGATTTATGATTTTGTTAGTAGAGAGGAGATTATTGTTTTTTTGATTAGTTGTGTTTTACCAAATTATAGAATTATAGTTTTTAAAAAGTTTTGTTGAAAAATATATGAATTTTAATTTTATTTTTTAATTTTTTTATTAAATGAATAACTATGATCTAAATTTTTTCTTTATTGATAATTAAAAAATAGACATACTTAATCATAGAAATTAAAAAAAAAAAAAATTGATAATTCAATAATCATATTTCATTAAAGTTTTGGTAAATTTATGACATTGCAAAGTATTAACAAGTGCCATTGTAGTGGTGATGTATGCTTCTATCCCTTAAATAACATTTTTATTTATTGTTAACTAAAAAAATAAAAAATAAACATAACCAATTATAAAGATAAAATAATTTTAATAATTTAATAACAATGTTTCATTAAAGTATTTTCAGAATTTATGGCATCACAAAATATTAGCAAATGCCACTCCAATGGTGATGTATGTTTTTAACCCTTAAATAACCATATACGCCTTCATCTAAAACCATCATTCAAAATTGCATATATCTATTATCATTTTGGATATATATATATATAGCCACTATCTCCAAAAACGTTTTCAAACTTGTCAAACGATAAAGACATGGCCATTGCAGTGGCTCTCGTTTTCTAACATAATATGAGAACATGTTTTTTTAACATGGCGTTGAAACGTGTATTTTTTTTTTCACATTTTCATTATCAATATCGAGATACTTCCTCAAATATTTTTCTTTCCCTTTTGAGCCTTAATGCTAGCTCTTCTTCCTTCTAGGTCTCTTGAGCCCTCCTATATGCATGTTGAACCCCTTTTATTTGTGTATTTGGATCTTAGCTCTAATTCCTAATTGTAAGGTTATTTGTCTTTTGGCCAATACCATTGAAGCTTTGGATAGTAGCTTTTGTGCTACCTTACCAATTGATTGCATTTGAGTGAGCATTTTTTTCTACCTTGTCAATTGATTGCATTTGAGTGGGCATTTTTTAATTATAGTATTTTGTCTTATGTCATTCAAACTTCACTCAATAATCTTATTATCTCATTTTCTCTATAATATTTTTCTTCTTCTCAAGGCCTATGACTATTTTCTTAAATGTTCCCATGGTTAAGCGTTGTTTGCATTACCACCTCTTCTATTTTTTCTTGTGTGATCTTATTCATGGTTTTCATTGGAATTCAGATATGTATGTGAATGGTGTAACTCTTTTATATTCATCCTTGGTCTCGGTAAAGAAGAACCCTGTATACACAAATTTGTATTCCATCTCGTTTACCCTCCTTTTAATATGTAATATGTTGCACTTGTGTTTATGAGAAGATCGACATTATATGGGTTATTTCATTGAGGGTTTGGACTAATATCCAATCGAAGATAGGACTATTTTGAGTCCCAACCGATATTGATCTTAACACTTTTCTTATTATTAAGTTAACCCCCCCCCCCCCTCTCTATCATCAATTTGGTGCATCTAATCTCCTTGGCCATTGCAAGTTATTTTTTCAATGCCATATTATCGGTAGCCTCCCCTACATTTTGCACATAAAGTTGAATTGGGTATCTAAGAAATTTGTAGAGGACACCTCTTATACCTGCTCTACCCGGGTTTCCTTTCAAAGTCCTATCAACATTAAATTTGAATAAGGATCCCCTTAAAGCTTTCCATTAGGTAGATGTGGGATTTAAATGATCATATATAATGGGGTGGTCTCTGAATTGATGATTTGATACTGTATAGAGAATAACTTTCCTAGCCATGAGAAGTGACTTGAGTTCATGAAAGAGGGGCTCAGTTCCAACCTTTAAAAGGGTTCAATTCCTATTATATCACATGGTTTTTCCCCCAAATGGGTTGGCACACCCATGCAAGGGGTCATTGTTGGTTGGATGGTTGAGTCATCAAGGTCATTAAGTTGAGCATGTGGTATAACTTTCCTTGATCTTCCTTTATATGTTTCAGGCATCAACCTACTAGGTATTGCTTGATATGGTCTCATGCGTGTTCTTGGATTGTTTAATTGACTTATTATAGGGATTTCCTTTTATCTCAAAATATTATGTTGTTGCACTCTTCCTAGATTATCCGTGTAACTATTCTTGGAATAATCTCCCACAACATAGCACCTAGTGTAGCTTTGGAATTGCTTTTTAGACACTCATGAAGAAATTAGTCGAATATCCTTATAGGAGGATAGTGTTTTTCATTTCCCTTCTGATCCACTTCCACTTTTTCACATAGAAGGGACATTTAATGGACACATAGTTGAAAGATTTTGAAAAAGAACTTCACATCACATGACTCATGAATCCCCTCTTGTAGATGTTATCCCGTGTTAGGTTTCTCTTTCGCATGCCAATTGCCATAAAAAGGTTGATATTTTGGGCCATCATACTTTTTTCCAAATTGGACAAGGATCTTGTTATGATTGAAACACACTAAATAATTTTAGTTGTGTTTAACTAAAGACATGTGGTCCTTTTTGAACACATAACTACCTCTTTTTTAATTATGCCCATATGAGCTCCTTATCGGTCCTACTCACAACTATTTCTCGTAAGTTTGGTGGTTTCTGTATTTGAAATTCCTTTGGGATGATTATGAATTTTGGGTGCTTTGGGATCTCCCATAATGGATGAACACATATATCTGGAGTCGATCCCTCTCCACTTTATCTCCTTCTATTTTGATAAAAGTGGTTGAGTGGGAGAAATTGGTTCCACAAGTCCTCCCATGAGAGCTTATTTTCATCTATTATTTCCCAAAATCCATTACACAATTCCTTTATTCACACCATTCCAAATTTGTGATCCATTAGGGAGTGATTTCACTCTTGGAATATCCCACCACAAAACTTTTGGAGCATATTTTACTTCCTACATCGAATCTCAAAGTGTCAATTATTCATTATACTGCCTCCATATAAGCTTACTTGATAAATTTGTATTGAAATGTTGCATTTTATGGAGGCCCAAACATCTTTGATTCTCTTAGGATCCATATTTCCTTCCACAATATCAATGGTCATTTGGTATCCAATTGAGTCCCTCCCCACATTCGTTTTTCAGAGTGCTTTCTCCCTTTGCAATCATCTTTCCAAGGGGGTTGTTATAAATGAGAATAAGTATATTGGATATGCATGTAGGATCGATTTTAATAATGTTACTTCACTGGCTATAATATTTGTTCAATGTTGATAAGGATTTGTCCCAAATTATCTCCTTTGGAACCTTACCAACTAATGGGATCCCCAATTATTTGCTTGGGAGAGGAAGGAAGAGAATAAATTTTTGTAGTTGTGAAATCATTTTCAAGGAACCACAAAATGATTCGTTCAAATTTTAACTACACTTATACACATACCCATACCCATAGAGATGTTATGAACCAACGCCTTTAAAATGATAAAAAAAATCAATGAATAACAGTCCACTTCCAGGGGGAAACCTCCTTTTATAGTATATTCAATGTACAAGATGAGATAAGATGATCCTAAGACTTGTTGATAGTTTGGTTGTCATTGATGTCACCCTTGAAGAAGCTCTGGCGACGTGGTTTTGGTACCTAAATACAGAGTAAATAGAAGCAAGACCCTCATAGATGGATAATACTCATCGTGTCGTTTCCGATGATATGTGGAACACCATGTAGTTCCTCACGGTTAGGGAGATATGACTTTGTGAAGTTGTAAGACCAGAAGAAGTGGTCAAGAAGCCCTTAGTTGGTTACAAGTCTTTAATGAAAGGGTAAAGTTGTTGTAACAAGAAAACCCTAGAATCGCTAAATTAAGGAGAGGAGTTACCTAGCACAAGTATAAATATACCTCAAGGAGTCATTCATGAGTACACTCGCACACTTATTCATTGCTTATGTTTCTCATGATCTAGTGATCTTTTTGCTAAGGTTGTAGCGTCATTTTCAGAGGTAGCAAAAGAAGTTTGAAGGAAAAAGTTTCGGAGTTGCACCAAACCCTAGTTTCTGAGGTATACATGGGTTGCAGGTCAGAAAGAGAGTGTATGTGCGCAGGCTACATTGAAGAAAAGCACGTATATACGTTGGCAATGGAAGAGAAAGTCGTGTATTTGTAAAAAGGCTCATTAATGTTTGATTAAATGTTGGTGTCAGGTCCCTGAAGTATGAAGGAATTCCATAGGTCATCATCTCAAAGTTTCAGGTCAGCTAAAGAGGTATTGGTATGGATATATACTTCTTTCAATGGTTACTCTTGGTCATGATATGGTGTATGTTTGAGGCATACTTGGTATGGTTGGTTTGGTATTTGGATATGGTATATCTTGGTTGCTTGGCTGAGTGAGGAGCACTCTTATATCTAGTTCAACATATGACATGGTTCTTATAGTTCATATATTTGAGTTGATTGTACATGGTTGATGCATATTCATGTTGTATGGTGACATATGCATGAGGGACATACATTGGTTCTTTGAGATACTTCATTGATGATATGATACAGGTCTGTATATGGTTGATGGTACAGATGGTTGATGTTTTAGTTCATGATTCATTATTCCTTATTGATGTATCTTTGGTTCATGATTGATGCATGAGATAGTATGTATGTTGGTATACAGTTGATGCATGGTATGGTATAGGTGTTAGTTGATTGATGAGCATATACAGGTTGATGAGATAGTGATGGTGACATAGATAGAGTGACAGAGACAATGGCAGTGACAGAGGCAGAGATTTTAATAGCGACAGTTGGTCTACATTTATATTTCAGGTCGGTTGGACGGGGCAAGGAAAGGTGGTTGTATCCACCTTCTGATTGGAGCCAGAGAATTCAAAGAGTTGTAGCTTCCTTCAAGTTGCAGCATGAGAATAGGGGGTTGGACCCTCCTTCCAGTTGTAGCTGGAGAAGTGGGAAGTTGGTGCTTCTCATGTATGTATTCTTTTGATATGTAAGCAAAGCATTATGTGGTTTTCTCCCATTTGGGTTTCCACGTAAATTTTGGTGTATTGTGTATCTATTGTGATGTGATGTTGTTTGTGATTATATTGGTGATGATATATTGAATGCTAATAATAAACTG
Organism: Picea sitchensis; assembly: GCA_010110895.2. Classification (NCBI taxonomy): domain Eukaryota; kingdom Viridiplantae; phylum Streptophyta; class Pinopsida; order Pinales; family Pinaceae; genus Picea; species Picea sitchensis. Next base: position 165,237 of record SNQJ01S0017939.1, on the reverse strand, counting down.
TTGAATATTGTTGAAGAATATATTGTGGTTAAAAGTACTAAAATTGCTCATTACTTATTTACCCCCCCCCCTTCTCTCAGTAATCCAACAATTGGTATCAAAGCAGGTCCTTCAAGAAGTAGTCTAACCACTGGAAGGAGATAATGGATTACGCTAAGATTGGGGTACCATAGTTTGATGGCGATAACTATACCTTCTGGAGTAGAAGAATGACGACGTGTATACAAGCACGAGGATTTGATGTTTAACGATCAGTAGTAGATGGATACAAAGTACCAACCACTCCCCCAACAAAAAAAGATGGAAAAAAACTTGAAGAAAATGATTCAAGGGCTAGAAACACTGTCGAGAATGGTT
>SNQJ01S0017939.1:137689-147750 GCA_010110895.2 Picea sitchensis | reverse complement strand
TTCTAGAAGCGGAAGCTTCTATTAGGTCTTCTTACATCCGCCTTATTCTATTTTATTGAAAGGCCTTATTAATATTGACCTTTATTACATCCGAATACATTGATCTACCTATGTGCGGGTTAGGACCTTAACATTGGCACATATCATCGTAGTGACAAATTCAAGTTGGGTAGTAATGTCTTGTTTGAGCTCATCTTTGAGTTCTGCGATTGAGGCGGCGATGGAGGAATGCATCCTTTGATTGATGGTGGCAATATTAGCACTGAGTTGTCGCACTTCTTGTTGGGTTTCTGTGAAATTAGAGTGCAAGGTAGTGAAGCGAGCTTCCAAGTCTTGGCTAAGGGTATGGGCCATGATGATGAGGGAACACGAAAAGGGGTGGGTGGGACCACACATAAAATGGGTTATGGGTGAAGTGTATCACAACGATCAGGGCGACGAATCGAATCCAATGGGGTAAAGCTGAAATAAGGGTGTTGGAAGGGGGCCAAGTCCACAAGAAAAAAAAATTGTTGAAAAATGATAGGTATGACTGAGATAAGGTCGAAGAGAGAAATCCAATGGAATAGTTCTTAAACAATGGTGCCAACAAGATCTAGACTTTTTTTTTTTACTCATGCAAAGTTATACTCTGATCTGAAGAATACTGCAATGATGAAATGCCCAAATGGTTAACAGGAAGAAATGTGTAGAAATTTCGCAACTCAAATGCAGGAGACACAGTTGCGTCACAATAGATCTTGTCTATTCTGTTTTTGTTTATGTTCCAAAGGTTAGGTATTCAAGGGTTCTACAGACAAGGGTTTTCCATGTGCTATAGCTCTCTAATATACATGCGGGGTCCAACAGTAGTACTCGGCCCAATATCTCAGGGCACTAACTAAGGAGGCTAGATTGTGCCCTTAGTTGTACTACCCGACTACCCAGGTACTAGAGAGTATATTCCCGAATGTTGTTCTTGGTGACACTATAGCAGTCAGGTGGCCAATCGGTTTATTTATGGAGGGCTTCAAGAAATATAGGTCGATCTGTATACAGGTGTTGTATGATGCGCTACCACTCGAAGGGGTACCAACAGGGGTTACAAGGGTGGCCAACAGATGTGCGCTTAAGTACCACTTGTATTTCCTACATGTATGAATCCCCGACCGTGGGTTTATGCGTGTAACGACATATCTTTGTAGCTTAAAGACGTCGGAATACGTCTTTGCCCTGAAAAAAATTAACCCACAATTTTTTGCAGAGGAAGGTTCTCTGATACCACTTGTAATATTCCAGATATAAAAAAGTATAAAGAAAAGAAATAAATAGCTAGAAATGACAGATGAACAACAATATAATCATATCAACACCACAATAATACCAAAATGATACCAGAAGAACACCAGAAAAAGCACTTTGATTATTGAGAGCAATGTTCAGTTGCCTCTTCAAGGGGGCAACCTCCAGCAGAGCAGAGCTCTATTACAATAATATCTAAGACAAAAGTTCTCATACCCTTGACTCCTATTTATACTAAATATGTCTATCAAAAGAACCATCTAGAGGAAGATCCTTCTAGAAGCATAAGCTTCTATTAGGTCTTCATACATTGGACTTATTCTTCATTATTTCTAGGCCTTATTAATATTGACCTTTATTACATGGAAATATATTATTCTACCTACGTGAGGGGTTAGGTCCCTAACAATCTCTCCCTTATTCTATTGGCAGACCACACATGACACAAAATTTTGAACATCAGTTTTAATACCTTCCTAGAAAAAATCCTTTCCTTTATGTTCGTTGCTTCCAAAGGCAAGGGGCCTTCCTTCTTGCATTATAACTACACCAATGCCATGGCTTGAAGCATCACACTCCACAATGAATATTTTTGTGAAGTCAAGTGTAGTCGGGACAAGAGATGTACACATAGCCTCCTTAAGTTTTTCAAAATCTTTGGTTGTTGCTTGAGTCCAAGAAAATGCTTCCTTGTTTAATAATGTTGTTAGAGGTGTTGTTATTTGACCATAGTTCTCGACAAACTCACGGTAATAGCTTGTCAATCCTAAGAATCCTCTAATGTTTTTCAAGGTTTTAGGAATTGGCCATTCCCTCGTTGATTTAATTTTGTTAGGGTCCACCTATACACCTTCATGAGATACAATATGACCCAAATATTCCACTTCTTGAACCCCGAAGTCACATTTGAAGGCTTTGCATAAAGTTGTTGCTCTTCCAAAAGTTGTAATACTCTATCAACATGTTGTACATGCTCTTTCCAAGATTTGTTTTAGATTAGTATGTCATCAAAAAATACTAACACAACTTTTCCGAGGAAGGGTTTGAAAATAGAATTCATCAAGCTTTGAAATGTTGGAGGTGCATTAGTAAGTTCAAATGGAATAAACAAAAACTCATAGTGACCTTCATGTGTTTTAAAGGTTGTTTTGGGAATGTCTTCCTCCCTCATTCTGATTTGATGATATCACGAACGAAGATCCCACTTAGTAAAGAAAATATCCATGCAATTCATCTAATAATTCATCAACGACAGGAATAGGAAACTTATCTTTGATGGTCATTTTGTTGAGTTGTCTATAATATGGACACATATTCCATGAACCATCCTTCTTTGTAACCATCACTACCAGTGAAAAGAAAGAACTTTGGCTAGGTTGAATTATGCCCACATCTAAAATTTCTTGGATCATATGTTCAATCTCACTCTTATGTGCATATGGATACCTGCAAGGCCTAATGTTAGCTGGTACACTTCTTGGTTATAAATGAATAGCATGGTCATGATCTCGAGCAAGTGGAATACCCTTAGACATCTCTCCATATACCTTGGAATGGTTGTTGATAACTATTTGGAGATCCAATGGAGCAGAGGATATAGATGTTTGAACATCTAGTGAGCACAATTGCGCAATTACACCATGGTGTCCCTTTTTAAGTAATTTCGTCATGCTATTAGATCTTATCACATGAGAGGGTCTCCCTTTGATACATTTGAGCTCAATTTCCTTCCTTCTAAGGAAAATCTCATGAAAAAATCTTGAAAATTAAGGGCCACTATTCCCAATGATTGTAACCATTGGACCCCTAATACAACATCAACACCACCCATTTGGATGGAAGTCGTGGGACTATCCAATAAATAATCTCCCATATTGATCTTAATACTATGACACTTCCTACAACAATTTATGGTACCTTCATCTACAATCATTATTTGAAACTCTAGTGCTGGAAAGACAAAGCAATTGAGATCTTTTGCTAATTTTTAATTGATGAAGTTATGGGTACTACCATAATCAATCAACATTGTTACTTTTTTCTTTTTGATGTATTCTTGTATCTTGAAGGTCTGTGGAGTATTGATGCCGACCAATGCATGACGAGATATCATTGGAGTGGTCTCTTCTAGATCTATCTCTTATGATGGTTCCAATTCTCGATCTTCTTCTTCTTCACAATCAATGTAGAATAATTTATTTTCATTGCATTTATGCCTTTTATTGTACTTGTTGTCACAATTGAAACATAGGCCCTTTGCTCTTCTTTCATCCATTGTTGAAGTGTCAACCTTGTTGGTTTAGTAGAGGGGACATGGTGCTCTCTATAGTTATCAGTGGCCACCCTTCGAGTAGCCATATTTTTGTTTTCCACTTTCCTTGCCATACTAAAATCTTGCTCTAGGGATTTAGGTTTGAAGAGATGCACCTCATGTTGAATGTTCTCCTTTAAAGTGCCCATAAAGAGATCTAAAAAATAGTCCTCGAGAATGTTCTTTACCCTGAGACTGAGATTTTGGAATTGTTGAATGTGCTCTGTAATTGGACCCTTTTGCCAAAGATTTATCAATCGACTAAAGAATGTATTGCTCTTAATATCCCCATAATGCGATATCAATTCATTTGTAAAACAGACCAAGAGATAATAGATTTTTTTTTTCTTCCACAAAACCATTGATACCAAACAAATAGATAATTTTCCAAATACAAGGATGCAATAGGTACCTTTTCTAATATTGGTGTTTGGTGTAGATCAAAGAATTGCTCCATTTGGAATATCCATGTTATAGGATCTTTACTATCAAACTTCCTCGTATCAATCTTTGGAATGAAGTAGTGTCTTGGTGCCAAATTGAAACCTTGATTATGTGGATCTTGAAATGATGAATAATCATGATTATATGACTCATTCTTTATTTCCTCTACATTTTCATGATTTCCTTGCAATTTGAGCTCTCCTTTAGGGAGTCTCTCATCTAGAGCATGCAAGATCATGGAAGACATGGAATTTTACAATTCTAACATCTTCTTCTCCATATGCTCCTAATTTTTGCCCATCTTCTTTTCCATATGCTCCTAATTTTTGCCCATCTTCTTTTCCATCTCTTTCATATTTTCATCCATATTGTTTTCCATCCCATCCATCTTTCCAATCTGGTGAAAGATTTCTTCTCTTTCTTCTTGAGTCATGGTTGAACTCTCTGAAGGTTTACTTGGGGAAATAACTTTTGGATCCATGTAAGAAAATAATAATCCTCCTCTTTTTCCTCTTTATCACAAAATTTGAATCACCAAAAACGAATCTTCCAATAAAAAGTTATGCCAATTGTAAGTTACGTACCTTTCAAACCCTTAAGTTGGAGTATGTATGGATGTATGACCTTTGTCCTATTGTATCTCTGGACTTGGAACCCTTTTGTGTCTAAAATCTCATCCTATAGTACTATGATATGGCTTCTTAAACTCTTAAAAACTTCACAGTCTAAACCTTCATTGATAAAAGGTTATAGAAAAATACCAAAATGTCTTGTTTAAAACTATTTTCAGGATTAGTATACAACCCCAACATCCATGAGATATATCTCACAAATTATAATGATTAAAAATATGAAAATTTTTGTACATGTAATTTGCTATGTCTCCTCAGGATTCTAAAAATTTTATAGTCTGAAACGTCACTGGAAAAAATTACAGCAAAAATTCCAAGATGTCTCTTTTAACACTGATTTCAGGATTAGTCACAAGTCTTCTCTTTCATGGACTATTTCTCCAAAAGTTTGCGAAGAAGGACCTAGAATTATGAGCACCTATACTATGGAATTTCTCCTTAGTCTCCACAAAATTTCACTTTCTAAAACTTCCTAAAAAATTAGTTATAGCAAAAATCCCAAGACAACCTTTTAAAAATTGAATTCATGATGAGTCACAAACCCTATATTCCATAGGTTATATCTCTAAAAGTATAAGGAACCGGACCTTGAAATTTTTATCACCTATACCTTGATATTCCACCTTAGTCTCCTCAAAATTTCATGGTCTAGAAGGTCCTAGAAAACAAGTTATAGCAAAAATTTCAAGGTGTCTCAGTTGGAGAAGTGAAACCCTAGGATCGTAAGCTCTGATACCGAATGTTATGAGCCAACGCCTTAAAAATGATAAAAAGTCAATGAATAATAGTCCACTTCGAGGGGGAAACCTCATTTTACAATATATATATATATATATTGTAAAATGAGGTTTCCCCCTCGATATATATATATATATAGGAGACAAAGAGGTACAATTATAATGAAAGGGTGTATTGAAAGGTTCTAGCCAACATACAGATATATACTAGAAATGTATTAATTCAATATCTACGACTTAATAAGGGGTTTTATACTTAACATGGGCCTTTTTCTAGGGCTTAATAGAAGTGCCCACACATGGGTGATGGGGAGAGTCCTAGCAGGGGAAGTAGTCTAGTGCGTAGGTAATCAACTTTATGTTAGTAGGAGATTGAGAGAAATTCTCCACCAAGTGACCTAAGGGATGCTTCCATTGGCATAAAGTTGTGTGCCATGTTGTGCCTTATACATCACTGTAGACCAAAGTGTAGCACCGATGTGGGAGGAGGGAAGGACTTTTTATAGTCGTGAAATTATTTTCAAGGAACCACAAAATTATTCATCTGACTTTTAACTTCACAAACACGTTCACCCATGGAGAAGTGTCCAGAAACAGGTGATGGATAGAGGCCAAGTGGGAGAGGTAGTTTATCATGGAGGTTATTAGCCTTGTGTTAGAAGGAGACCAGGAGCAATCCTCCACTAAGAATTGCAAGGGTTTCCCTCATTGGCATAAGTTTCATACCATATTGCACCCTATACATCACTGTGTATTAAGCCGTGACACCAATGTGGGAGGAGAGGAAGATTTTTTTATAGTCATGAAATAATTTTCAAGGATTCAAATATGGAATGAATCATTTAAATTTTAGCTACGCATACATGCACACCCATAGAGAAATGTCCGCACACAAGCGAGGGGGAGAGGTTGAGTGAGAGAGGTAATCATCCTTATGTTAGCAGGAGAACGAGAGGAATCCTCCGCCAAGAAACAAAGGGATGTCTCAAATGGGATAAGTTTCATACCATTTTGTGCTTTATACACCATTGTAGACTAGAGTGCAACACCAATATTGGAGGAGGGGAAGAACTTTTTGTAGTCGTGAAAGAATTTTCAAGGAACGACATAATGATTCATGTGTCTTTTAAATGCACATACCAATGCACCCACTAAGAACTGTCCACACATAGGTGATGGGGAGAGACTAAGTGGGACAGGTAGCTCAATGTGCAGGGGGATCCAACTTATGTTCATACGAGACCAAGAATAATCCTTGACCAAGCAACCAAGGGGTTACCTCCATTGGCATAAGCCCCATACCATGTCGCACCTTACATTGTTGCGGACTAGACTGTATCACTAATGCATGAGAAAGGGAAGGATTTTTTTTTAGTCTTGAAAGCATTCTCGAAGAACTATATAATAATTTCTTTGACTTTTAATTGCACACACCCACCCACCCACAGAGAATTTGCCACATAGAGAGAAACTCTTATGAAGTTGTGCAACATGACATGATTTTGAATGGGGATTGGTGTATTAGAAAATATTTTTTTAGCCTAATCCTTGTTGATGCATCCTCCTTGGGCCTTAAGGTAAGTTTTGAGAGCTTCTTGAAATGTTCTTTCTCCCCTAAGTGTGACTTCCCCAGTGAAATAATAGTATGTTTAAATTGTAGCATAATAGAGTTTGGATATTATATGCTCTCTAGCTCTGTGGTTCCTGTTATAGTGAGATTTGCCTCACCATTGCTATCTTGCACAAAGGGGCTTTTTCCATTTCCCCATGTACACTTGTCATCCCTTTTTGATGAATCCAGAGCCAAAAATATACATTTTTCCATATATATGCTCCCTATCAGTTATGCAAGATGTGTATACGCTGGCTACTCCACTACAACCCGCGTACATCGGAATTTGTGCCAGAAAATACAAAAATGAAGTCGGGTTTCCATGTCACGACAGAAGATCTCTGATCCTTGGCCTTCCGCATACTGGAAACGTTTTGATTGGGCCCTTCAGTTGCATTCTAAAGGCTATAAAAGCACAATTTCGAGCTATGGAAAAGAGGAGAAAGCATTCAACTTTGAGAGCAAAGTTTCTCTGGAGAAATCACTTCATATTGAGTCTGCATCCCTTTATCCCTCAAGTCTAAACACAATGTTTAGCCCCCAAGCTCTTTCCCTATTGTTGAGAGAACCTCATTGACTCTCTCTTGTGAGCTTGCCTTTGGTGGAGGATTGAAGTGGTGGAGGCCCAGTTGGAAGGAACTTGGTTTCTTGGTTTCGAACCATGCCGACACGGAAGTCTGTAATGTTGTCACTTCTACTGATCAATTATTAATAGAAATACTCCTTTCTCGTCCTATTGGTATATTGCAAATGCATGATTATTATCCATGGGCATGTTTGTAATGTTTATTGATGGATTATGCTATCTAATGTGCTAACCCCTTTATATCATCACTATATACTTGCTATGCTCGTTTGTTAAGAACTTATTGTAGGTATAAAGCTTTGGGTCAAAGTGCTCAACAGTGGAACACCATCAAACGTTGGATCGAGGTAGGCCTCTTTCGTATCTTGCACATTAGTTTATATAGCATATGTTGGAATTGAGTTGATTTCTGCAGTCATACATGTCTATTGTGGTTTACCCTTGGCCATAGAGAGTTTTTCCCTCATAACAATGGGGCAACCTCCTTATACACCGCATAAATTTACAAATACAAGATTATTCCAAATGAAAAAGGTCTCCTTGGTATATATAGGAGACTAAAAGTTACAATTACAACTAATGGAGCCAAGCCGACATAAATAAAATAACAATACTAATGTAATATGTCCCAATTAAGGGGTGATGTGCCAATATTTAGGGCTTAACAGATGCCAATTCCCATATTGACAAGAATCAGCAATGCTCACAACACATGAATTCCAATGGGGATTTCAAAGACAAGATGTCTAAGATTCTTTGGGAAAGTTTCATTAAGTGACACATAAAATAGTGCATACACCAATACAATGAAAGGGTATATATCTAGGTGTGAGTTCTGTGATGGATTTAATGTTGTGGAAGGGTACACTATATCAAGCAATATATTAGAGGTAACTATAATAGAGATTATTTTAGTCTTTAGATGCCAAAGACACGTATTTTTTGATGAACCAATGATCATTGACCAACCAAGCAATGGAAATGAGGACATTGATGGGTTATTTAAAATCTAGCCCTTCTTTGACATTTTATGATTTTTATTGTCCTTCGTAAATGACAAGTCATTTTTAAAATTTACATTTTTTAAGGATATTTTTTTAATTACATTTCTAGGACGGGTTTAGACCCTTTGGAAGGGCTAGGAAGGGTTCAATTTTGATCCCCAATACCCACATGTAGGGTTGATCAACAATTATCTTAAAGACACTAATAGTAATATTTAAAACTCAACATGAAACCTAATACAAGTACAAACCTGAGTGCAAGTGTAAATTTAAACATAACAAACACATAGTCAAAAGATCAAATGCACAAATAACCAAATTTAAGAAAATATGGTTAATAAGGTGCTTCCATAACTAGCCATGGTCATTAAACAACTCTTCTGCAAATGACCAAGTCCAAAAGGCAAATCCAAAGTCCTCTCAAACCAAGCCTCAACAACCAAAAGTTATCATATCCTTGGGAAAAACCCAATCTAAAGAAGACACAACCCAACCGCCAAGAGGCATATCACAAGCTAAAAAAAATTGAAATCTACAACTCAAGCCTTCATTTGTCTTATGTCCAACCATGAGAAGGTTCTCTCGAGCAATGCATATAACATATATGAGCGACCATTGATGATAAAGAGAAAATGATAGAGAGTTTTTCCCTCGTAACAGAATTGGCGACTCCATTGGGGATAGATCTTCCTTCTAAGGGTTGAAGTACTTATTCTTCCTGCATTGCTCTTTTTTCCTTTGTGTTTCTTGTCATATCACTACTTGACAGATTTTGTTCACTCTGGGTCTGAGTTTTCATCCTTCTTGCCTTTGCCTGGCCTTGTTTTAAAGCATATACGCTCCTTTTGCCCAGACAGTCGCGTATACACGCTTATTGTCTTACTGTAGGATGCATATATACGCCTTGTTCTCCTGAACAATCACGTATACCACTTCCCTTTGCTTGTTTGCTTGGTTTAGTGATTGTTGGGTGAGTTTTGGGGATTGTTGAGCCTTCTTAGGCCTCTGTAGTACCTGTTGAGTTTCTCTAGGTTGACAGGAAACCTGTTAGGAGTTGAATTTATGGGCGTAGTCTTTCTCTTTGTTTTTCATCCTTGTTGTCCTTGAACCTTGGGATGTTTGCTTAGTTGCTTGGTATTCTACTTGAGTTATTTCATTTATACATAGTAGAACTTATATATCAGGTTGCTTTACAGTCCATGCATTTTCTCTTTAATATATTGAAAATACAAAAAAAATAGGCATTTTGCATTGGTTAACAATTTTGTCTTTGAGTCCTTATCATTAGCTTAGTTCATTTAGCAAAAGATCGCATTTTACTTCTGAATTGCAGAGTTGAAATTGAAAATTGCACTACTTTTATTAGCATATCATTCATTGAAAAGTTAAAGATAGACTTTGCATTATATTCATATTCATTTTCTTGCAGAGTCATAACATCATGAGTTTCGCTT
>SNQJ01S0017939.1:119033-137639 GCA_010110895.2 Picea sitchensis | reverse complement strand
AAAAAAATAGGCATTTTGCATTGGTTAACAATTTTGTCTTTGAGTCCTTATCATTAGCTTAGTTCATTTAGCAAAAGATCGCATTTTACTTCTGAATTGCAGAGTTGAAATTGAAAATTGCACTACTTTTATTAGCATATCATCCATTGAAAAGTTAAAGATAGACTTTGCATTATATTCATATTCATTTTCTTGCAGAGTCATAACATCATGAGTTTCGCTTCCATACCTTTTTGAGTAATCACGGCCAATAAAATTTACGCTTTAAACTAAAATTGATTAGTCACGATTTTATTTTTTAGGGTGCACAAACTAGTGGAGGATTTAGTGCCTTGGAATAGGATTTTGTGAGTAAACTTCTCCAAGGCAATTAAATCAACATATGTGTCCGAGATAGGGAGTTAAGAAGTCCATTGTATAATTGGTAATATCAAGAGGCTCCGCTCACACCGGAGTTAATCACGAGGTCACGCGAAGTTAGTTGAAGGGATAACCCCTGGATACTCACCTAGCGTCAGAGATATTTCTGTGGATTTATTTGTATTCGGTATTGGCATCTAAAGACTAAAATAATCTCTATTATAGTTACCTCTAATATATTGCTTGATATAGTGTACCCTTCCACAACATTAAATCCATCACAGAGCTCACACCTAGATATATATCCTTTCATTGTATTGGTGTATGCACTATTTTATGTGTCACTTAATGAAACTTTCCCAAAGAATCTTAGACATCTTGTCTTTGAAATCCCCATTGGAATTCATGTGTTGTGAGCATTGTTGATTCTTGTCAATATGGGAATTGGCATCTGTCAAGCCCTAAATATTGGCACATCACCCATTAATTGGGACATATTACATTAGTATTATTATTTTATTTATGTCGTCTTGGCTCCATTAGTTGTAATTGTAACTCCTAGTCTCCTATATATACCAAGGAGACCTTTTTCATTTGGAATAATCTTGTATTTGTAAATTTATGTGGTGTATAAGGAGGTTGCCCCATTGTTACGAGGGAAAAACTCACGATGGCCGAGGGTAAACCACAACAGACAGGTATGACTGCAAAAATCAACTCAATTCCAACATATGTTATATAAACTAATGTGCAAGATAAGAAAGAGGCCTACCTCGATCCAACGTTTGATGGTGTTCCATCGTTGAGCACTTTGACCCAAAGCTTTATACCTACAATAAGTTCTTAACAAACGAGCATAGCAAGTATATAGTGATGATATCAAGGGGTTAGCACATTAGATAGCATAATCCATCAATAAACATTACAAACATGCCCATGGATAATAATCATGCATTTTCAATATACCAATAGGACGGGAAAGGAGTATTTCTATTAATAATTGATCAGTAGAAGTGACAACATTACAGACTTCTGTGTCGGCACGGTTCGAAACCAAGAAACCAAGTTCCTTCCAACTGGGCCTCCACCACTTCAGTCCTCCACCAAAGGCAAGCTCACTAGAGAGAGTCAATGAGGTTCTCTCAACAATAGGGAAAGAGCTTGGGGGTTGAACAATGTGTTCATACTTGAGGGATAAAGGAATGCAGACTCAATATGAAGTAATTTCTCCAGAGTAACTTTGCTCTCAAATTTGAATGCTTTCTCCTCTTTTCCATAGGTCAAAATTGTGCTTTTATAACCTTCAGAATGCAACTGAAGGGCCGAGTTGGAACGTTTCCAGTATGTGGAAGGCCAAGGATCAAAGATCTTCTATTGTGAAATGGAAACCCGACTTCATTTTTGTATTTTCTGGCACAAATATCGATGTACGCGGGCTATAGTGGAGCAACCAGCGTATACGCATCTTGCATAACTGATAGGGAGCGTATATGTGGAAAAATGCATATTTTTGGCTCTGGATTCATCAAAAAGGGATGACAAGTTTGCATGGGGAAATAGAAAAAGTCCCTCTGTGCAAGATAGAAATGGTGAGGCAAATCTCACTATAACACCCATCGAAGAGGCTTATTATTTGAAATTCTCTCTTTTTCAAGGCGTTGAGTACTTATTCCAAGGTTTTTTATGCTATTTTGATACTTGGTTCTTAACATTTGGTATCAGAGCTCAAGGTCTTAGGGTTTCGTTGCTGCATCTTAGACACATTGGAATTTTCGCTATAATTTTTTTTCTACGATGTTTCAGAAGGAAACCCTTGGAAGATATATAATAAACGGATCAAGGTATGTGGGATTCAAATTTCAGTTCATAAGGCCTTATATTTTCAGAGATATAGCATGTGTAAGATATGGTTATGGAATCATCCTGAATTTAGCCATCGTGGAATTTTCGCTATAATTTTTTTTCTATGATGTTTCAGACCCTGAAACCTGGAGGCTATTCAAAGAAATTATCAAGGTATCTGTGATAAAATTTTCAGCTTGTATTTCATCCTAATTTTGTAGATACACCCGATGTAATATAGGGTAGTTGACTAGTCATATTAACTAGTCTCAAACAAGTGTTCCAGGTAAAACATTGATATCCTCTTCAGTGAATATCCAAATTAAGTGAGACTAGTTGCATTGGACAATGGACAGATCATAGTATTTCTGGTGCAATTTTCATAATCAAATATCATATATTGTGCTCTTGGAACGCTTTACAAGTACGCTCTCCTGGAAGGGAAAAAATCAATAAGTTGTGGGGAAGTTCCATAACTTCCACTTGGCACATCCAATTTTGATCAGACCCATGGCATTGCGAAGAAGACGTATCAGAGAACTACAGAACAAAATTTTCAGACCCAGAAGGGTCGAAATTTTGGAGATACAACAGAAGAAAGATCGTCTAGTAGAACCACCTCGAAATCAAGGTTTAAAAGTGATACTTGGCCAACATGCCACCAAAAAAGGGAACTTCTACACCAAATAATCATTCTAACAGTATTGCTTGGAATCTTGATGAAGGTGAAGAAATATGCAGGGACATAAATGATTTACAAAAGAAGGCAGTAACAAAAGATGAACTACAACGGATGATGGATTCAACTGAACCTAAGTTGGAAGAAATAATGGATACTAAGATGGATGGTTTTAAAAGGAGATCATGGAAGGATTGAAAATTTTGTTAATAGAGAGGCCACCTGAAAGTGAAAAAGTTTCCCACGAAATTCATGATGAGGACACTAGGAAGATGAATCAAGACTGGAGAAACTCCAACTTTGGGTTAAAGACCAACCACTTTCCTAAGATCGATATGAGGAAGTTTGGTGGCAAGGATCCAATCACATGGATACTCCAGATGGAGCAGTTCTTTGATCTGCATGATGTACCACACACAAAAGGTACGAATTGTATCTTTGTATTTAGAACCTAATCAATTTTTGTGGTATCGATGGCTTTGTTCTCACAAATCACTTGTCAGTTGGACAATTTTCACGAAAGAAATGATAGCACACTATGGGGATACAAGGAGCAATACCTTCTTCAGTGAATTGATAAATCTCAAGAAAAAACGTTCAGTTGCGGAACACATTGAGAACTTACAAAGATTGAATATAAAGGTAATGGATATTCCAGATGAGCACATGATTGATGTATTCATAGGAAATTTAAAGGATAACATTCAACATGAGGTTCGCCTTTGGGAACCCAAATCATTGGAGAATGCGTTCAGGGTGGCGATAAATGTTGAAAGTAAAAATATGGCTATGGCTACTAGAAGGACCACTCCTAGCATCTATTGAGAGAATAATGTTCCTTCTTCTAAAACACCTCAATCTACAAGGTTGACACCTCAACAATTAAAGGAAAGAAAAGCAAAAGGTTTATGCTTTAATTGTGACAACAAGTACAGTAAGGGACATAAGTGTGGTGAGAAGAAATTATTCTACATAGATTGTGAAGAGGAAGAAGAACAAGAACCATCTCAAGATGAAAACGTAGAGAAGAAGAACAAGAACCATCTCAAGATGAAAACGAGAAGAGATTTCTTCGAAGAGTTGACTCCCACCATATCAGTCGTATGCATTGGTTGGAATTAGCATCTAAACCCTCAAGATTGAAGGATATATCAAAAAGAAAAAGGTAATAGTCAGAATTTCTGATTATGGTAATACCTTTATAATTTCATTCATTATAAATTAGCCAAAAGCTCTCAATTGCTTTATATATCTAGCACCCAAAGTTTCAAGTAATGATTGTAGATGGAGGAATTATCAATTGCTCAAGAAAATGCCACACATAAGATCAATCTTACCATGGGGAATATGTAATGAATATTCCACCATTAAGGCACCCATGGGTGGTGCTGATGTCGAACTAGGAGTCTAATGGTTGCAATCATTGGGAACAATGGCTTTAATTTCAAGAAATTTTCATAAAATTTTCATTGGACTGAAAGGAAATTGAGTTAAGGGGCATCACAAGGAAACCAAGAAGGTGATAAGATATAAATGGCATGAACAATTATTGGTGTGCAAGCACGGGTAAAATTGTAATAATCCATGCTCACAAGATGTTCAAACATCTAAGCCATCTATTCCCCCTAGATCTCCAAGGGATCATTGATAAGCATTCCAAAGCATTTGGAGATATTCCCAAAGGTCTTCTGCGACTCCACTCAATCATGATCATGTTATTCACCTAATTCCCTCGAGTGTTCCTCCTAACATCAGCCTTACAGATAACCTTATGCCCAAAAGAGCGAAACTGAGTGCAGGATTGAAGAAATATTGAGGTTGGCATTATTAGACCTAGCCACAAAGCTATTAATTGCATTGATGGTAGTGGCACTCAAGAAAGAGGGCTCATGTATGTATGTGTCCATATTATAGAGAGCTCAACAAGATCACTATTAAAGATAAGCTTCCAATTCCCATCATTGATGAACTGTTAGATTTGAAACCACATGGAGCAATCTACTTCACAGATTTTGATCTCCATTCAAGGTATCATCGATTAGAATGAAGGAAGCATATCTCCCAAAAACAACATTCCTCGAACCTGATGAAGGCCATTACGAATTTTTTGGTCATGCCTTTTCATTCCTAATGAATGCACCTTCCACATTCCATTGATGAATCTCCATTTTCAAGCCCTTCCTTCAAAATTCCAGGTTAGTATTTTTTGATGATATACTAATCTATATCAAGTCTTGGGAGGATCATGTTCGACATGTTGACAAGTTGCTATTAACCACTAAAGGAGTAAGAATTATATGCCAAACCATCCAAATGTTTCTTTAGGGTTAAGGAGGTAGAGTATTTGGGTCATATTGTATCCTCATGAAGGTGTCAAGGCATACCCTAACAATATTAAGGACATGATGGACCGATGATTCTTAAAACATTGAAGAATCTTAGAGGATTCTTTTTACCTTACCAAGTTACTACCTAAGTTTGTTCCTGGAACTATGGAAGAATAGCACCTTTTACCAACATTAACTAAGAAGGATGCATTTTCATGGACTCCAAAGGCAAGTCAAGCTTTTGAACAACTTAAAGAGGTGATGTGAAAAAGCTCCTATGTCTCAATCTTCACAATTCTATTCTCACAAAACCTTTATCTCTAGAACGTGGATGCCTCTGGAAATGGAATTGGTTTTTTCCTAATGTAAGAAGGAAGTCCCCTTTCCTTTGAAAGTATCCACCTGCTGGAAAGGACTTACAATAAACCCATTTATGAGAAGGAAATTATGGCAATACCACGCATTGAAGCAATGGCCTTTACCTAATAGGTATGGCACTCTAAGGTCAAACACATCATGATAGTCTTAAATACTCTTGGAACAAAAAGACCATCTCTAAGAACAACAAAAAATGGGTGACCAAGATGTTGCATTATTATTTTGAAATCATCTACGTGCTGGGAAGCAAATGTTGTGAGCCTTACACTCTCAAGAAAGGATGAAGATGTTGAGTGTCTTCTATGCTATCCTCATCATCCAACCCGATTAGATAATAGAAACAAGGGATGGATGGAAGAATGACGAAAAAACATGGACTCTCATTCAAAGGTTGGGTGCTAGATTCCAAAGTGCATCGATACATTTACATGGAAAATGATTCAATATGGTACAAAGATCACTTATATTTATGTAAGAACTCCTAACCCAAACAAAAGGTACTCTTGGAATTGCACACCTCTCCTCAGAGGGAGGGCACTAGGATTTTTTGAAAACCTACGATAGGGTCGAGAAGGAATTTTTGGGATGGCCTTTAAAACTAATGTTCAAAGGTTTGTGGTAGAATGTTTGGTTTCTCAACAAAATAAGGTGGAAAACAATTAAGACCCCGTGTCTTTTACAACCATTAGCCATCCCAAGTCACTTCCTCGGGAGGAGGTTTCATGGATTTCATCATAGGGCTTCTTCGCCAAAGTCCTAAGGAAAGAGTGTCATCATGGTGCGGAATCGCTTATAACCAACCAAGTACGCACACTTTGTGCCCTCTCTCACCCTTTCAAAGTTACTTTCACAATTTCCACCGCATTCATGAATACTCAAAAGCTACATGGAAGCCCAAAAGATTATTGTAAGTGATGTAGATCCCATCTTCAATCGGACATTTTTGGACATAATTATTTTCTTTGCTTTGGGCACTCAATTGGCTCATACTTCATCTTATCATCCTCAACTGGACATGGACAAACCGAGATAGTGAACAAATGTCTAGAAGGTTACCTTCGCTTTGTCTCTAATAAACAAACACAATGGTTCAAGTGTGAGCTACTCTTTAATGGTGGTATAACATTTTCTCATATTGCAACAAAATGACACTATTTATGCATGCTTTATGGATATCACCTACTATCCATCACTTTCTAAAAGAAAAAATCTAAGGTTCAAGCAAAGGGAAGATCACATCGAGCATCAAATAACAAGTTCTCCAACTCTTAAAGGAAAACCTTACCATGGCACATGTAATCGCATAAAACAACAAGCAAATCAACATCAGAGGAAACAAGTTTTGAAGTAGGGGATTGGGTATTTTTAAGACTGCAACTACAAATAGATGTCCTCAAGCAAGCTAAGAAGGATAATAAATTATCACCAAAGTACTATGGCCCTTAAGTAAGGTAGTTGCAAAAGATTAGTACTATGGCATACAAATTGAGCCGCCTCGTGATCTCGCTGTAAGTACAATCTGCATCTTTACGTTTCATGCTTAAAGAAGGTTATAGGTGACAAGATCCTAGTTCAAACTATATATTGTCTAACTTGACGAGGAAGGAAAAATCCTCTCATTTTGGAGACTTAAGCTATCACCGACACAAGAATTTGCCTGAGGAATAGATCCATTTCGTAGGCATCTCACATGGAAGAAACTATCTATTGAAGATTCCACTTGGGAAGATGAGTCTTTATACAAAGCATCCAGACTACCTCAAGCTGCTATGACAACACTTGTCCTCAAGGAGGAGCACGTTAAGCTCTAAATATTGACACCTTTTGTCCCTTTAATCAGCATATTACATTATTATTACATATTTATGTCTATTTGGGTCCATTATTAATTAGAATCTAGTCTCCCTATATACCAAGGAGACCTTTCATTTGAATCATCTTGTAATAAATTTATGTGGTGTATAAGGAGGTCAACCCCTTGAAGAGACTTATTATCTAAATTATCTCTTGTCAAGGTGTTAACAATTATTCTGTGTTTTTTATGCTATTTTGATATTTGGTTCTTAACAATATCACATTTAGTTTACATCGCGTTTTTTAATTCCACACTTACCATAATTCCATTTGCTTTGTTATCTTTTGCCATAATGTCATTTCCTTTGTTATGGATTTACTCCCACTCTTAGCTCTATGAAAAACTAAAACAATTAGTCATAGATTATGGATGTAAATCTGTACGACATTGAAAGATTATTAAAAGTATTAATTACAAATGAGTTGATGAATGACAATTTTGAAGAGCAAACAATAGACATTGAACAAACCTAAAGAAATAAGGTAATCTCTCTTTTCATGTTCACATATTCTATCTCACTAATAGTATCGAACACATTTATTCATAGTTATTTTTATTTTATTACATTCATAATATGATGTGTTTGTTTGTTAAAATTCATGACATGGTTGTAACTTTGATATCTAATATGATTATATTTTAGCGCATTGGTTGACCTATCAACCATTTAGTATGTAATTCATGGCATCCCCAATAATGCAATAGATAATGGGAACAAAACACATAACTACGAATTGAATGTAAATCTCTCAACAATCCACAATCTTGTACAAGTTTGGTCAAGCTCATCATAAAACCAATGCATAAAAAAAAATTTGCTTCACATAAAACTATTTCAGAATTTTGCTTAGGATTAAAAACTCTATTAAGTTTAGTGAAATTTTCTAACTTGTGTGTTCTTGATCAAGTTTAGATATGATATTGCACAAAATGGACCTTGTCAACATCGCAAAACCTAAAATTGGGATTACGACAATGAGAATTGTGTTTTGGTTGATTCAATTTATAGCATCATCAAATCCTCACTCCTTTGTTCTAAAAAATGATCAACCCCCTTTTCTCAATTCCATGCATCTTTATCTATCACATGCTTTCACTTTCTTCTTCTTCTTCTTAACAACATTGACATCAATGTGACAATACTTCGGAAATATTTTGAGAATTCCCCATAGTTCTCTTCCCCCCTACCTTGTCCCATGCCAAAGATCGAGGAGGGATATTTTTTGTAGCATCAATGATTGGAACAACATTTTTAAAGTTGGGTGGTATTATTAAGAAAGTTAGGGAGAAGGTAACATAATTTTTATTATCGTCAAACTTATGCATTAGGGACTATGCTCTAATATCCCACTCTTTCATGCATTTTCACATGGTTTGAGAGATAAAGCGAACAATCAATACCCTGAATAAAAATAACATTGTGGTATTCATGAGTAATTCCCTTTAGCTTCATATTTCTGTGGATCTTGGGAAGCTCCAAACCATTAATATTTTAACCTAAATAACAATAAATGGATGCAACCATACTAGATTGTCATGTTCCTAGAGGCATATAACTCAAGTAGGGCCTTTTTATTGCTTTTACAATATTTTGATAGAATTATCACCCTTCAACAAAGGCTTCAAGTCCATTATAATTTCTTCTTTTCTAATGATATCTAGTGATCCGAATTATTTTCAGAACGATATGAAGGCATAAATATAATAGAGATATAATAAGGAAATACACAGAGATATGGCATGGAACACAGTGATACAATGAAACTCATATGCTATTAATGACTGTCTTAAAATACAAAAGACTGTAAAATGCAAAAGCACACAAGCTAGCTGGAATGGTGGTAGTTTATCTATGAGAATAGATGTGTTGGCTACGCTCATTCGCAAGAAGCTGATTAAAATGAGGCTCCAAATGCATTTTTAACATAAATCATAATTGAGAAAACCCTAAACATCCAAAACCCTAACCCCGGGAGATGAAATGCTAAAAGGTTTGTGGGCCCAATGCGGGTAGTTGATACATCAACTTTCCAAGGGTGTAAATTTTGCATACGATCTTCGTTTGGGGCACTCGATGCCTCGTTGGAAAGGTCTAGTTGAGGAGTACACATTCCATTCGGCCCAAACTATGCTTTTAAATGTATTTTGGGTGTTGTCGTGCCCAAAAAACGTTGTTTAAGGCCTCAAAATGGCCATGGAAGTTCAGGACCCGAAAAAGTGTAGAAAATTTGCCAAAATGGAAAAGTGTGCTTTGAGCTAGTGGAATAGGTGGGTGGCCACCAATGTCCACCTAGATCATCTAGAATGGACATGACTCCCATGGTTAAGCATGATTGGGGTATGCTCAAAATATGAATATAAGATGCAGTGCTCATGCATCATATGGATACATATATTACATCCTCCCTTATATGGGTGTTCACAAAAATGTTTGATTTTGTGATTGTGTCTAAAGTTTTTTATTGCCATTTTTAACACTTTGAAATTCCTTAAAAAAAATGGCGTTGATTGGTTATGAATTATTATTATTATTAATGTATATATGACCCATTAAAATGTTATATTTGAAATTACAAAGTAGGGTTATTATTACTTTTTATTGAGATTTCAACTTATCTGTGTGGTTGTTTGTTAAATTTTAACATTTTAAATAATTGGAAGGGTAGTATTTTATTTAAAATATGTTTTTGAAGTGTGTGCCTAGTTTACTCTTGTCAAGTGAAGTACAACTACTTTTTCAATATTTCATCATAAAAGGGTTGAATGAATATGTACCCTTCAACTTGAAATTAAGAGTAGCCCTTCAAATTTGATCATTGGTGGGAATCTCAACTATGATTTTGCAATTAAATTCTCGCTTTGTATTGCCAAGACAACGAGAAGGATGAGGAAGTTGAGGGGACGAGTATAAGTTTTTTTTAATGATATGTTAATCACTTGTTTGTAGTTGCGCCCCAATGAGATGATCTTTCAATATTTATTTGTGTCGTGTCATTGTAATGTAGATATCTTAAGGAAAACAATATACACCCCACAATAGCATTTAATGATGTATATGTTGGGATATATACCGTCTAATCTAAAGCACCTTTAGATCAAAGAGTATCTATCCCAACATATACAACATTAAATTCTTTGTTGCAAGGTGTGTATTGATAGTCGTATCTTAATGGATTGGTGGTCAGAATTTGTAATTACTTTTGAGTTATCGTACATTGGTGGCATGTTGTACCATGGTTTTAGTGAGTTCAATTTTAAGCTTCTTAGTCATGTAGAGCAAGTGATAGCGATGGTTTTGTCCATCTATATTAAGTTGTTACATTGATTTTATATATTAGTGGTCATTGTGAGTTGATTATTCAGTGGTGATCCATGGTACAATATATTTCATGTACCTTGCTTTAGTTTTGGGCTTTTGTCGAAATAGTGTCAACTTTGGGTGATTTCTCATGAGTGTATTCATCGAAATTAATCAACATGATAATTTCTCTATTTTCTTGGCAAATTGGATTATCTATGGTGGTTGTGGATAGAGATGATGACCAACAATTTTGAAACAGTGAGTTGGCATTTGATTAAGCTTAATTTCGAGTATCTTTGGATAATCTTGGTGATGCAAATCGGATGTGTGAGTTGCACCCTTAAGTTAGAGCTCAAGGAGAGGAGTAGATTCTTTTGATGTGGTTGGTGGCAACAATAATGCTTTTTCTTTTCTTCTGGAGGGTACTTGTCAATTGAGGGTTGACTTGAGGGCAAGTCAACAATAGTGGTGGGGGTGTATTGGACCCTATTTGTGTTGAACACATTTATGGTTTCACTTGTAGTTAATGGTCATTTTTTGAGTTAGTGGATTATGGGTTGTTATAACATTAATGAAGTCATGGAAATGGTGGAGAGATGGAAAGAAATTAATGAGCTCCTCCTCCAAGGGCACTATATTATGGGATTAGTGGGTAAATTGATGTAATCTTAGTGATGCAAATTGGATGTGTGAGTTGCACCCTTAAGTTAGAGCTCAAGGAGAGGAGTAGATTCTTTCAACGTGGTTGGTGGCAACAATAGTGCTTTTGCTTTGCTTCCATAGGGTACTTGTCAATTGAGGGAAAGTCAAAAATAGTGGTGGGGGCCTATTGGACCCTAGTTGCGTTGAACACATGTATGGTTTCACTTGTAGTTAATGGTCATTTTTTGAGTTAGTGGATTATGGGTTGTTATAACATTAATGAAATCATGGAAATAGTGGATAGATGGAATGAACTTAATGAGATCCTCCTCCAAGGGCACTATATTAGGGGATTAGTGGGTAAATTGATGTAATGTATTGTATTGAGCTAATCTATCATTATATTAAGAGTTGTGGGCATAGAAAAGAGTCCAAGCGTTGAGATTTTTTTCTCTCCCTTGCATGCCATGGAAAAGGGGAGTGCCTGTAATAAATTGGTATAAGTTGCCTTGGATATGTTAGTATTTATGTTGTTTATGTTGGTTTATTTAGAGTATTAGGATTTTTGGTAAAGTTTAATAACTTGGCACTCTAAAAGTGTCAACACATGGAGTATGCTAATCTTGTAGCAAAAGGACCATCTTTGTGGCTACAAATTAGATAAGAATTTGTCAATTTTTTTTGGCATGATTAGAGTTCCCCCATGATCTAAGTTTCATGCATGGTGGAATGATACCCCTAAGGATTTTTCCTAATTTTGAATCAACCTAGAACGTTGAAAATTCCATCGAAGTTCCTAGTTGATCAGAACTTTGACTTCTTGTATCATAAGATTTCAACCACTCGGAAAGTTTACTACAAGATTGGATGGCTCCTTTGAAAGATAAGTGTCTTGGTTTAATTAATTTCTTTTTATTTTCAAGTATTTCGTAAAAGGTTTTCTCATTTAGTTTGGTCACAATTGCTCCTCTATGAACATAATTTGAGACTAGGGTAGATTTTAAGTAGATCATGGTAGAATAGGGTGGACTTTGACCGACATACCTTGACCAAGAGAGAGACAAAGACAATGATAGGAAGGATTGATGTAGATTGAAATCACGCATAGAGGGAGTCCATGTAGAGAGAGTGTGCAATGCTACTCAAAAAGGTATTATTAAAACCATCTGAGAGAGAGAGAGAGAGAGAGAGATTTATTCTCTGATATTCGTGTTCTTTGATATACATAGGTGGGTTTTGAGAAAAGAAGGGAACAAGGAAGGGAAACCCCTATATAGTGTGAAAAATGAGTGGGCAAAGTTTAGCGACAAGAATATAAAGACAAAACACCCAATGTCACCCTTTGGAATGAAAGGGATGGAGCTTATATCTTGAGAGAAAGGAAAATAATGGAGGGGATGATCAAGATTTAGGAGTGGAACGAACTGATTAACAAATTGAATACAATAAACACAGAGATATGAAGAATAACACAAATATCTAGTGAACAATATCTTCTATTAAATAATGAAATAGGCTGAAACTGTAAAACTGCAGAACTGAAACACTTTCTCGAATGGTGGTAGCTATCTCTGAGAAGAGATGTGGCTGCTACGCACATCTGTCTAAGCAGAATGGATTACAATGAGGCTCAAGAGGCCTTTTTGATATTACCCATGAATGCCAAAACCATAGACATCCAAAAACCTAACCCTAGAAGGTGAAACACCAAAAGTCATGTGGGCCCTATGGGTAAGTTGGTGTAATTTGGTACCTCAACTTCCAAGGGTCGTAACTTTTGCATATGACCTAAGTTTTAGGCACGTGATAGCCCGTTGGAAAGGTCTTTCAGAGAGCTACACATTTCGTCGTCCAACTCTGACTCCATCTATAGTTTGATTGTGGTGAGCCAAAAAAAAAATGTTTAGGGCCCCAAAACAGCCTTGGAAGTACAACAAGATGTGTTGACATGAAAACATACAAAATAATCTAGTTGGATTAGGCGAGAGGCCACCCATATCCACCTGAAGGATGTGTGGGGCTTCAGACACCCCCAAAAGTGTAGAACCCACAGTTACAAAGCAATACAAAAGAACGTGTTGAACAAAAAACGGTCACGAGGAGCCAGTTGGAATAGGTGGGTGGCCACCAATATCCACCTAGATCAATCCTCCCCCCTTAGGAAGCAATGGTCTCCATTGCATTGAGTTCCCCCATCAAGTGAGGAAACTTATGTTGGATTTGGCTTCGGGTGAGCCACTTGTCTTGGTGTAGGAGTTTCCATGCCTTGACAACCTAATAAATCTGGATCCGTTGCTGGCAGGTGCCCTTGACCTGTGTGTCCACTATCTGATCAATGGATGTTTGTTCCATGCAGTCAGGGTTGAGATTTTTTGGTGTCAGTTGTTCTGCGATCTCGGAGGTATCCAATAACGATGCAAAATATGGCCGAAGGAGGTCCACGTTGAATACTGGATGAATACCAAGGAAGGGTGGAGTGTTGAGCTCAAAAGCATTGCTACCTACAACCTTGGTGATAGTGTAAGGCCCGTAACAAAGTGAGAAAAACTTCTGATGGGCCCCATTGAGACGCTCCTTCTGCAAATGTAACCAGACTTCGTCGCCAACCTGAAATTGGAGTGGTACCCTGTGTTGATCATGGTGTTGCTTGTACTTAGCATTGGATTTCTGCAAAATTTCTTGTACCTGTTAGCAGATGTGATGAAACCGCTCAATGAATCTGGTGGCTTTGTCGATCACAGACTAATAAGGAGAAGATTTTGTCTGTGCGGTGGCAAGAGGAAGTGCAACATCAATGGGTCCCAAGGGTTGGAATCCCAGACCCACCTGAAATGGACTATGCTCGATGGAACTATGGAGAACCCTGTTGTAACTGTGTTGGACATATGGGAGACTCTCGTCCCATGTACATGGATGCTTAGAATTGTACATGCGCAGGATGTGCACAATCGTTCAATTGATGACCTCTGTTTGGCCATCAGTTTTGGGGTGGAAAGCAGTGGATTTTATGAGCTTGGTGTCCAACAGAGACTAGAGACTCAACCAAAATGTGTTGAGGAACCTGTTGTCTTGGTTGGAGATGATGGTATGTGGTATCCCAAAGTGGACCCACACTCGTTCAAAGAATAGCTTGGCAGTATCTCTCGTTGTGGCATTCTTCTCACAGGCTGTGAGGATGGCCATCTTCGAAAACCGATCAACGACCACAAACACATAGTCATTTCCTTGCTTGGTGGACGACAAGCCAAACATGTAATCCATTAAGATGGATTCCCAAGGCTTCTCGAGAATGGGAAGAGTGGTGTATAAGCCTTGCTTCTTGATGGTTGGTTTGGCAATGGCACATGTAGTGCAAGATCTGATATACTTGCTGATGTCCTGTCGAAGTTTTGGCCAATAAAAATGTTTCTGAAGAACAACCACAGTTTTCTCTACGCCAAAATGTCCTGCCACCCGACTGTAGTGGGCTTCCCAAATCAACTTTGCACACTCGCTTATAGGAACACAGAGATGGCCTAGGTGGCATAAGAGTCTATCCTGAATGTGAAAATCAGTGACAGTTGTGCTTGTACCCAAGAGTTGATATGTGGTGGCAAAGTCTGGATCTTGCTAATAAAGTTGGGGCCACTTAGATGCTTCATGTCCACAGGAATGGAGCACAGTGGTGAGTGCAGCCACGGGAGGCCAACTGAGGCCGTCAACAACATGATTGGAGATACATGTCTTATACTTGATGTTGAGATGGAACTGTTGCAGGTAGGTGGACCACTTCTGATGGCGGTCGTTCTGCAATTTCCCTTGTGTTTGTATGAACTACAGAGGCTTGTGATCAGTGTGTATGATCGTCTCTTTCCCCATAATGTAATGTTTCCATTGACGACAKGATTGTACAATGGAATACATTTCCTTTTCATAGGTGGGTTATTTTTGGACAATATTAGAGAGTGTCTCAGTATGGTATTCCATTGGATGGTCGTGCTAAGTGAGAACAATGCCCATAGCATAGTCAGATGTATCAGTCTCAATATTGAATGGTTGTTGCAGATCGGGCAAGGAGAGTATTGGAGCTGAGCACAAACGATGCTTCAGATCATCGAATGCTCGTTGTTGCTCCTTCCCCCACACAAAATTGGCTTTACCATCGCCTTTGGTCACCTGGCTGAGGGCCCATGTAATATGGGAGAATCCCAACACGAACCATTGGTAAAAGTTGGCTAGTCCCAAAAAGCTCTGAAGCTCGGTCAATGTGGTTGGGGTTGGCTAGTCACAGATGACTTAGATCTTAACTAGATCAACATGTACCCCATGCTCATCAACAATGTAGCCCATATATTGGACCTTGTTCATGCCAAAAGAGCATTTTTCCAAGTTGGCATAAAGCTTGTGCTGTCACAGAGTGCTAAAAAATTGTTGAATATGCCGCATGTGCTCCTCCCACGTTCTATTGAAGATGAGGATGTCATCCAAATATACTACCACAAATGACTTGGTGAAGGGTCTCAATACATCATCCATCAACCTCATGAAAGTGGATGGTGCATTTGTTAAGCCAAAGGGCATGACTAGCCATTCGTAGAGACCTTCTTTAGACTTGAAGGTTGTATTCCATACATCAGTTGGTTCAATGGGAACCTGGTGGTAGCCAGACTTTAGGTCAATCTTGCTGAAGAACTTTGCCCCCTTGAGTTGGTCAAGAAGGTCATCAATCTTGGGAATGGGGTAGAGGTTCCTGACTGTGATTTTGTTTAAGGCTCTGTAATCAATGCAGAGTCGCCAAGTCCTATCCTTCTTCTACACGAGTACATTCGGGCTTCCGCAAGGGGAGGAGTTGGATCTTATGTGGCCCTTTTGAAGAATATCTTGGATCTAATGCCTGATTTCGCCATTCTCCATCAACGAGCGCCGATAGACTGGTCCATTAGGTAGAGGTGTGTCGGGAGTCATATCAATTGGATGCTTGACTTGACAGTGTGTCAGTACCCCTATAGATGAGGCAAATATGTCGTTGTATTCTTCCACGATCCCATCCACTTGCTTCTACTGCAAAGAGAGGCGATGTGTAGAGGCCACGGATGTGGCGAAGACCTTCTGCTTACTGTGAGCACAGATCACAAAGAAGACGAACTTCTCGGTCTGTGAAATGACCTTACTGCATTGCTTAGCATAGATTAAAGAAATAGCAGTAGGCGACTCTACCTCAGGGATCCTATACAATTGTCTACCCAAAGTAATAATAACACTGCGGGGTCTAGACTCATACACATCATGACGCTTCCACAAACATGGTTGTCCTAAAATAACATCACAAACTTCAACGGGGGCAATATCACACAATACCTCATCTTTGAAAGGCTTGATGTCGTAGGGCAGATGACATGGTTGGCTAACATGGAGATCTCTTCCTTGGTGAAGCCAACCGATGGTGTAGGGTTGCGGGTGCGGTGTCATTGGTAGGTCCAACCACTTGACGACCTCTGCTGAAATTAGGTTCTTCTAACTACCGTTGTTGACAATGAAATGAATCAGAGCCCCCTTGACCCACATCTGCGAGTGAAAGAGTCGTTCCCCTTCCTCTGGTTCTTCTGGTTCGCTTGACCGAACTTTGGTGGTAGCGAAAATGGCACTGGGTTCAACATCAATAATCTGCTTCCCTCTGTTATGACCCTATAATGTACCTTTTTGTTCATACTTTTTGCTACCATTACATCATTTTTCCACTCACATTTAAGCTTACATTATCACCTTACCCTATCTCTCCAAAGGTATATAACGTCTCTTCTCTTTGTTATATGTTTAATTTGTTTTGCATATAATTTTACATTACTCTCATACTTAACCATCGATCAGAAATATATAAGTGCTGAAACAGTTCAAACTGCAGATTATTGTTGTTGTTTGAAGGCCCGTTGTTGAAACAGTTAAAAGCACGCAAACCCCGTGGCTGAAACAGTCTATGGTCTGCGATGTTGAAACAACAATTCACACAACAGAAAGAAGAAGCTGTTACACTGACCACAACAGCCGCACCTTGAGCCAGAATTAACCATCGCTACTGCTCGAGACCACGTTGTCGAAACAGTCAGAACGCAAATCTCGTTGCTAAAACAACCCACGATTTTCGATGTTGAAATAGTATACAACAACAGTAACAAGAAGATAAATAAAGAAGCTGTTACACTAGCCGCAAAAGCTACACCTCACTCAACACCATTTCAACTATTGTAATAGCATTATGTTACGGGAGACCAGGATATCCTATTCCAGTATAGAAGATTAGATCTTACTAAGAATAGGATTCAGATGTGCACATGTAATTTGATGATCAAATTGTATCGAGGGGATTCTCCTCTTTAAATAAGGGGAAATCATCATTAGGGAATCCTTCTTGGCTAAGAAAGGAATTACAGAGAAGGACGTGTTTACTTTAGACATTGTAACATGATACAGTTGACAGATGAATAAAAGATTATTCTGAGCATTCCTTCCTAGTTTCTTTCGTTTCTGGGGAATCTTGTGAGAAGGGAGGGTCCACCTTCTTCACAAGGTTCACCCATTAGTTCTGTAGTGTGTTAGTATTGTTTCTGTTTACGCCTTGATTAAATTCTGTTTTGCTGAAACTCTACTTTACTGAACTTTGTTTTGCTGAAACTCTGCTTTACTGATTGTTACATTGTTTTCATATAATTCATGCTTGGGTAACTGTTAATCATTCTGATTGGTAATTATGTTTGATGAATTTATGAAAGTGTGATAGTCAGAGACGGGTGCTGAAGATTCCTGCTTGGGGAATAGGGTCATGTTCTCTGTTAAGAAATAATTAGCCTTCAGTGCGTGTCAATCATTTTGATTAGTAATGAGTTCATGAAAGTGTGATAGTCGGAAACAGGTGCTAAAGATTCTTGCTTGGGGAATAGGGTCCTCTTCTCTGTTACAGAATAGTTGGTCTTTTCTTTTGCAGTATCTTGAAGGATTTCTTTCCTAGGTTGTTATTTCTTAATGTAATCCAGGATTCTTCGGATAAGTATTTCTTTAAACTTTGAACTCTGCAATAGGTAGGTTGCTTTTTTGTAATTCAAAGCAGAACTTCAGTTTGTTCAAGGCAAGGTGTGATTAATGTACTTTTACTACAACTCTAGATTGCTTTTGAGATTGAGCATATACAGTGTGTGATTGCCTTTGAAATAAACAGACTTCCCTGGGTTGACAATTTATGTAGCACTTG
>SNQJ01S0017939.1:102998-119023 GCA_010110895.2 Picea sitchensis | reverse complement strand
GATGATCAAATTGTATCGAGGGGATTCTCCTCTTTAAATAAGGGGAAATCATCATTAGGGAATCCTTCTTGGCTAAGAAAGGAATTACAGAGAAGGACGTGTTTACTTCAGACATTGTAACATGATACAGTGGACAGATGAATAAAAGATTATTCTGAGCATTCCTTCCTAGTTTCTTTCGTTTCTGGGGAATCTTGTGAGAAGGGAGGGCCCACCTTCTTCACAAGATTCACCCATTAGTTTTGTAGTGTGTTAGTATTGTTTCTATTTACGCCTTGATTAAATTTTGTTTTGTTGAAACTCTACTTTACTGAACTCTGTTTTGCTGAAACTCTGTTTTACTGATTGTTACATTGTTTTCATATAATTCATGCTTGGGTAACTGTTAATCATTATGATTGGTAATTCTGTTTGATGAATTTATGAAAGTGTGATAGTCAGAGACGGGTGCTGAAGATTCCTGCTTGGGTAATAGGGTCTTGTTCTTTGTTAAGAAATAATTAGCCTTCAGTGCGTGTCAATCATTTTGATTAGTAATGAGTTCATGAAAGTGTGATAGTCGGAAACATGTGTTGAAGATTCCTGCTTGGGGAATAGGGTCATGTTCTCTGTTACAGAATAGTTGGTCTTTTAATAGGGTCTTGTTCTCTCGCTACGTAAGATAGTTGGTCTTTCTTTTTGCAGTGTCTTGAAGGATTTCTTCCTAGGTTGTTATTTTCTTAATTTAATCTAGGATTCTTCAATTAATCAATTCTTTATTTTTGAGCTCTGCAATAGGTAGATTCCTTTCCTGTGATTCAAGTTATAACTTTATTTTGTTCAAGGCAAGGTGTGATTAATGTACTTTTATTACAACTCTAGATTGCTTTTGAGATTGAGCATATACAGTGTGTGATTGCCTTTGAAATAAACAGACTTCCCTAGGTTAACAATTTATGTAGCACTTGATTGTTTAGTTAATAAGCAATTACAGTGACCAACACCCTCCTTCATGATTTGACTCGGAATTAGAATCTGCCTCTGACTCAGAAGCCTTTAGCTCGACCACGAGGGACTGCTTGGAGTGGCATTCTTCGGTGTTTTGTTAAGGAATTTTATGGTTCTGACACCATTTTCCTGGGTCCTTCTTCATCTTCTCATTGCCCTTCTTGTGTTGCGGCTTGGACTGGTTGTCCTGAGGTCCCTTACTGTGTGGGTTGAGACTGCCTTTGCCCTGCTTTGATTATGAGGGGTTTGTAGATCCAAACTCTCGTCGTTTCTACTTAAATTTCTACTCGATCTTGACAACGTATCTATAATCCATGCCCAATAAGGCGATGTGCAAGAACTCCATTTCTGTTTGAATGTATCTATGCAAACATCCGCAGTATTTGAGCATCAGATGACGCTCAGAGTCTTTGATACCCAATTTAGTGCGTAGGGTATGGAAAATATTGGTGAAATTTTGTATTATCTGGTCCCTTTCTTGACGTAGGTTGGTCCATATGGTGTACTGGTCCTCATAGCTTCCAACATGGTAATATTGTTCTTTAATGGCGTTCCAGAAGCAATCCCATGTAGGGGGCACCACAAAAATTGTAGATTCCTCCACGGCCCTTTGCTCAGAGTAAGTATCCCACCAGTCTTTAACATGGGGAATGACCTTGAGGAGTGCAAAAGTGATCTTTTCCCTATTGGAAAAATTGTGGACCGAAAAATATCCTTCGAGCAGATTCAACCATTTATCTACAACATTTGCATCTATCAGTCCTTCAAATAATGGAATATCAAAATTTACTTGTACCTTGAAGTGGGTTGCATGGCCGCTTGATGAAGATGGTTCTCATGTGGGCAGTCGTCGAAGGATCTGCGCGAAGTTGTCCATCATTGCGTTCCTTTGTTGCGCGAGGGATTCCTCGAACAACATTTTAATAGGATCTCCTACTTCGTCATCTTTCTTTTCGTCCCCCATGGGTTGTTGTCGGACTCGGCGTGACCGATCTTGTAATGGCTCGATTGGTTCGAGTCCCAACTTCTTGTACCCAGATCTTGTTGGGGACATACACGAAGAAAAATAAATGAAGAGCAGAACGCTCTGATACCACTGATCCGGATTTAGGAGCGGAACGAACTGATTAACAGACTGAATACAATAAACACAAAGATATGAAGAATACCACAAATATCCAATGAACAATATATTCTATTAAATAATGAAATAGGCTGAAACTGTAAAACTGCATAACTGAAACACTTACTCGAATGGTGGGAGTTATCTCTGAGAAGAGATGTGGCTACTACGTGCATCCGTCTGAGCAGAATGGATTACAATGAGGCTCTAGAGGCCTTTTTGATATTACTCATGAATGTCAAAACCCTATACATCCAAAAACCTAACCCTAGAAGGTGAAACACCAAAAGTCATGTGGGCCCTACGGGTAAGTTGGTGTAATTTGGTACCTCAACTTCCAAAGGTCATAAATTTTGCATACGACCTCCATTTTAGGCGCGTGATAGCCTGTTGGAAAGGTCTTTCATAGAACTACACATTCCACCGTCAAACTTTGACTCTATCTATGGTTTGATTGTGGCGAGCCAAAAAAACAACGTTTAGGGCCCCAAAACGGCCTTGGAAGTACAATAAGATGTGATGACATGAAAACATACAAAATAAGCCAGTTGGATTAGGCGAGAGGCCACCCATATCCACCTAGAGGATGTGTGGGGCTTCAGACAGCCCCAGAAGTGTAAAACCCACAATTACAAAGCAATACAGAATAACATGCTGAACAAAAAATGGACACGAGGAGCAAGTTGGAATAGGTGGGCGACCACCAATATCCACCTAGATTAGGGGACTAATTGGTTCATTGATTATGCCTTACACTTATCCGATAGGAAGAAAGAAGGAATGAATGAGCCTTAGTAAAGGAAGTGAGAAATCATGGTAAGTGGGTTGTCCTTTGGGATGGCGAGGCCAAGATTGGAGAGTTAAGAGGCACATACCATAAACAAGGAGACATGGTCGATGTGATCCAAGGAAAACTAAAATTATAATATGAAACTATAGGGGATATCCATGGAGGAAAGTCATGGTCTAGGGCCACTCGCATAAAAATCAAGGCCTTATTATCCTAGTTGAGGTCCATGAACATTAAAGTTGTAGGATTCAAGAAGTTCAAGGATACAAACTATGGAATTTTCAAAATAAGGTAGAAAATAACCATAAAGGTTGGGGGGGATTGCTTGCTTTATAAAAGAAGAGCTTTAAGGTAACATAACCATGAAGAAAACAAAGAAAACAACCTATATATATGGCTTGAACTACTGGAGGGGGGCACCTCCACCTTCTTGGGAGCATGTTATTTCACCCCCTATCATCGGATTTCTACAAGACATAGGAGTTAGACAACGAAGAGCCATACCACCACCGAACACAAGACATATTAAAACATAGAGAGAAGAGGGGGATACTACTAGTTGGAGATTTTGATAGGAGAATAGGGAACATTAAGATGGCAAACTTTGTAGAATGTGCACGATCCTTGTGGTTGGTTGAAGAGGAGGGAAGATGGAAGAGGAATTCGGTAGATGGTAGCAAAGAAGTTACACACTTCAAGGAGAAGATCTTAAATTTATGCAACACTCACAACATTGTTATATGTAATGGAATTGAGAGGTGGAAAGGATTGGGTGAGGCTACATGTCATACACACAACAAAAAGAATGTGGTTGATTACATAATGATCTCAAAAAGTGGGATAGACATGGTAATAACCTTCATGATCAACAATTGCTACAGGGTTGTAATGTCATGAGATCATGATCTGATCTTTGTAGAAATGAGGTGGATAAAAGTGAGGTCGGAGAGATGAAAAAACAATGCAACAACATTGTAAATTGAGGTGGAAGTCATGAGAAAAATATATAAATTTTTAGTGCAACGATTGAAAGAATCACCTCCCAATAGGGGTTCATGAGCAAAGACAAAGACATGAATGACTAATGTGAAGAGATGATGGAGGCAATCTAAGCAGCATTAGGAAAGTGCAAACCCAAGAAACCAGGGATGAGGGGTTAATGTGCAAGAACTTCCCAGTGAACCCATGGTTTAACAACGAGTGCAAAAACACAAGGGCCAAATACAAGAGTGATAAGAGTAAGGGCAACCTCAACCAATACATGATGATCATAAAATGACGTAAGGACATTGTTGGTTGTGGAGCCTGATTATCTTCCTAATTCATATACAAGTCAAAGAAACTATAGGATACAATTCAGGCCCCCCCTTGGGCCTTGAGGGGGGCAATTTTTTTTGTTTTTAGGCAATTCAAATATTGTAATTTCATAGTCAATCTGGACCATTCATTATAAGGTCGTAGATTTGACGGTAGAAGTTATGTTAGTGTTTTTTGCCCTAGAAGGCCACCCTCTTTTATGAGGAATTGTATTGTGGCAGTGTGTTAGGGTGAATATTGTATTCTGAGAGAGGAGACCATGGGAGAAAGAAGAGGAAGTTACAACAAGTGTGTTGTAGGTTATATCTCTTCTTTTTGCTGGATAATAAAAAGGATGGACCTAGAATTTTCTTTGGTGGAAGTAGCCCACACTAGGTGAACCACGTATATCTGTGTCTCTATTGTATTGTGTATATTCTTTGTTTTATTTCCGCATTTGTTTTATTTTGTTGCTTCACGATCCTGTTTTTATAACCACTGGTATCATAGCCAAAGGTAACTCCCAAGAAAATAGGGTTCCTGGTTTGAGTGGGAGGAATGGCGAAAGATGGAAAGTTTAAGGTCGAGAAATTTAATAGAAAAAACTACCAATTATGGAAGATGAAAATGGAAGACTATATATATCAGAATGGTCTTTTCCTACCGTTGGGTGGAAAATCAAAACAACCGACGAGTATGAAGGACGAAGAATGGGAGATTCTTGACATAAATGAACTAGGAACGATATGACTATGCTTGCCAGTGTCGATGGCTTTCAATATTTCAAAAGAAACGACAACGAAGGATCTGATGAAGACATTGGCTAAATTGTATGAAAAACCCTCAGCGTCCAATAAGGTATTTCTAATGAAGCGATTATTTAATACGAAGATATCAAAAGGTAGGTCTGTTGTCGATCATTTAAATGAATTAATACGATTACTAATCAACTAAATTTTGTAAAAATGGACTTTGATGATGAGGTTAGGGCTCTTTTAATCTTGTGTTAATTGCCAGAAAGTTGGAACGGCTTGGTCATGGTTATAAGTAACTCCATCTCTGGTTTAAACACTCTAAAATTTGATGATATTATTGTTGTTGTCCTTAGCGAGAAAAAGTGACGGAAAAGCACAAGTGAGACATCACGTAATGCGTTGACTGTGGAGAACAGGGGAAGCCAAAAGGATAGAGAAAAGGGCTAAGGGAACCGCAATAATTCTAGGAAGGGCGGATCCAAACCCAAACTAGGAAAGATAGAGTGTTGGAATTGTGGAAAGAAAGGACATCTGAAGAAAGACTGCAGAGCTCCAAAGAAATAAAGAGATGGACATCAAGAGAAAAATCAAGAAGAAAATGTAATAGGTGATGTGTTACAAGATGCTTTGATTCTTTCTTTAGATAATATTATTGAATCTTGGTTAATAGATTTAGGGGCTTCATTTCATGCCACACCCCATAGGAAATATTTTCAGATTATGTTCAAGGTGATTTGGACACGTTTATTTGGGTGATGATGAGCCATGTCAAATTGTTGGAATGAATAAGGTAAAAATAAAGCAAAAGAATCGAAACCAATGGTTACTAAAAGAGGTGAGACATATACCAGATCTAAGAATAAATCTAATTTCAACAGGGCAGTTGGCAAGTGAAGGTTGTATATCTATATTTACAGATAAGGCGTGGAAGGTCACTAAAGGATCATTGGTAATCACAAAATGGGAGAAAGTAGGTACATTGTATTTATGTATTGTTAATGCTAACTCTTCTATCTCTTTAACTTCTACAGGAGTGGATACAACACTGTGGCATCATAGGCTTGGACACATGAGTGAGAAGGGGATGCAGATACTTCACAAAAGAAATTTGTTGCTAGATCTTAAAAATGTTGATTTGGATTTCTGTGAGCATTGTGTTTATGGAAAACAAAAGAGAGTTAGATTTCTCAGAGTTAGAAAATAAAAGAGGAGTGGAAAGTTGGAGCTCGTGCATACATATGTATGGGGACCAAATCAGGTATCATCTCTTGGTGGCTCTCGTTATTATGTTACTTTTATTGATGATGCAATTAGAAAAACTTGGGTTTATTGCATTCGACAAAAATATGATGTTTTTTATACTTTTAAGAAATGGAAAGTTTTGGTTGAGAATGAGACAAGAAAGAGGTTGAAGTGTCTCAGATCAAACAATGGAGGTGAATATTGCAGCAAGGAGTTTGATAATTATTGTTCATACCATGGGATTCATAGAGAAAAAATAGTTCCACGAACACGACAAGAAAACAGTGTGTCATAAAGGATGAACAAGACAATCATAGAACGTGCAAGGAGTATGAGATTGCATGTTGGGTTGCCCTTACAGTTATGGGCAGATGCTATAGATGTTAATGTTTACTTAATAAACATGGGACCTTCAAATTATTTGGATGGTGGCATTCCAGAGGAGGCATGGACATGTAAAAAGGTAAACTATTCATTTATGAAGACTTTCGGTTGTGAAACATTTGTCCATATTGATAAAAAGATTAGAACATGTATTGAAGCAAAATCCAAGAAGTGTACCTTTATTAGATATGGTGTTAATGATTTTGGTTATCGCTTATGGGATTATAAAAATCACAAAATCATTAGGAGTAGAGATGTCATATTCAATGAGAAGGTCATGTACAAAGATCAGTTGTAGGGAAGGAAACATGAAGAAGAAAAACTAGAATACATGGTGCTTGATGAGATAACTGGAAAAAAAGCTCCAAAGGTACTAGAAAATCAAAATGTACAACAACAAGAGCGACGTGTATCTCAAACTCCCGCACGTGTTGTGAGAAGATCTACCAGGTTAAGTAGACACCCTGAACAATACTCTCCTTCATTGTATTATTTATTGTTGATTGATTTCGGTGAAACAAAACGTTATGAAGAGGCAATGCAGGTAGACACTAAAAATAAGTGGGAGCAAGGCATGAAAGAGGAAATGGATTCCTTGGTAAATAACCATACATGAGACTTGGTTCAATTGCCTGCAAGAAAAAGAACATTGCAGAATAAATGGGTTTACAGGTTGAAGGAAGAAGATGGAGGTAGAAAGCCGTATAAGGCTAGACTTGTTGTAAAGGGGTTTGCACAAAAGAAAGGTATATATTTTGATGAAATATTTTCTCCTGTTGTTAAAATGACTTCAATTAGGACTATTTTAGCAGTAGAAGATTTGCATCTTGAACAATTATATGTAAAATTAACTTTTCTCCATGGGGATTTGGAGGAAGAGATTTATATGCAACAACCACAAGGGTATGAGGTCAAAGGAAAGGAGAATTTGGTATGCAGGCTGAAGAAGAGCTTGTATGGCCTAAAGCAAGTTCCAAGGCAATGGTATTTGAAGTTTGACAGGTTTATGATAGAACAAGGTTATAGTAGATGTCATTATGATCATTGTGTTTATTTTAAGAGGTTAGAAAATGGAAACTATATTATCTTGCTATTGTATGTAGATGACATGCTTGTTGCAGGGTCTAATATACATGATATAAATGTGCTCAAGAAGAAATTATCTAATTCATTTGCGATGAAGGATTTGGGTGTTGCAAAGAAAATCCTTGGTATGAGAATAACAAGAGACATGAAAAATTGCAAATCAACATTGTCTCAGGGTGAGTACATAGAGAAGGTGTTGGAGAGGTTTAGAATGCAGAATGGAAAACCAATTAGTACACCTTTGGCCAACCATTTCAAATTAACCAAGGAAATGTGTCCCTAGACACATGAGTAGATAGAATACATGTCCAGGGTCCCTTATTCATCAATAGTTGACAGCTTAATGTATGCAATGGTGTGCACAAGACCATATATTGCACAAGCAGTGGGAGTTGTGAGCAAGTATATGAACAATCCAGGTAAAGAACATCGAGAGGATTTAAAGTGGATTCTTATGTATTTGAGAGGTACCAATACTCATGCATTATGTTTTGAAGGTTCAAACGTTGTTGTACAAGGATATGTTGATTCATATATGGCAGGTGATAAATATAGCAGGAGGAGCAACACAAGGTATGTTTTTACTGTAGGTGGAACACCAATAAATTGGATTTCGAAACTGCAAAAGGTTGTTGCACTTTCAACAACAAAAGCGAAGTACATTACTGCTACAGAGGCTAGTAAATAAATGATTTGGTTACAGAGATTTATGGAGGAATTGGGAAAGAAGCAGGAGAATAACAAGTTGTACTGTGACAATGAGAGTGTCATTCATCTTGCAAAGAACTCAACCTTCCATTATAATACTAAGCATATACAATTCAAGTACCATTTCATATGATCTGTCTTGGAAGATAGACAACTGAAGCTGGAAAAGATACATACTAGACAAAATCTTGCAGACACGTTAACAAAGGTAGTAACCAGGGAGAAATCGAGTTCCTGCTCAGTTTCAATTGGTCTTCAAGCATGAAGGCGAAGATGAGAAATATGCCAGGTCCAAGGTGGATCATAGTCCAACATGTACAACAACAGTGGAGTTGTTGTGACCAGTCTCCAAGTGGGAGATTGTTGGTTGTGGAGCTTGATTATCTTCCTAATTCATATGTAGGTTAAAGAAATTGCAGAATACACAATTCATGCCCCCCCCTCCCCCGTTTTGTTTTGTTTTTATGCAATTCAAATATTATAACTTCATAGTAAATCTGGACCGTTCATTATACGGTCGCAGATCTTATGGTAGAAGTCATGTTAAGGTTTTTTTTCCCTAGAAGGCAACCCTCTTTTATGAGGAATTGTATTGCGACAATGTGTTATGGTGAATATTGTATTCTCGGAGAGGAGATTGTGAGAGAAAGAAGAGGAAGTTACAACGGGTGTGCTGTAGCTTGTATCCCTTCATTTCACTGGATAATAAAAAGGAAGGACCTGGCAATTTCTCTGGTGGACGTAGCCCACACTGGGCGAACCACATATATCTGTGTCTCTATTGTATTGTGTATCTTCTGTGTTTTATTTTGTTGCTCTGCGATCCTGTTTTTCTAACAAACTTTTTTGTAAGAATCAAACAACAATAAATGATGAAGGTGTCGAAGGAGAACTTGGAAGCATTTTGGGAACAATTAAAGACCCGTAAGTTTAGGTCCATGACATCACATAGGGCAGTCGTTGTCCCATGTGAGAAACCCTTATGAAATCCTCATAGGGAGACAACAACCACCTAAAATCAGCATAGTTGAGGATGTTTTCACTAAGGAGGACATATGACCATGCCTATAGAAGATGGCAATAGGGAAAGCAAGGGGCAACAAAGCATGATGCACAAAATCCATGAAGTGGGGGAGAGACTCCCTTAGCTACCACATAACCTTTCTCAACAAAATGGTTAAAGAAGGATTTTTGAACAACGGGTAAAAAAACTTTATCTTGCTCAAATTTAAAGGGAGAGACAACAATAATGCATGGAATTATAGAACTATAATGATCAACTTAATGCTCACACATTGTTAAGTGGGATTACAGAAAGAAAACTTATTAAGTGTGCTGAAGATAAGGACAAAATAACTAAAGATCAAGTATGGTTTTATCCGAGACATTCTACCATAGACCACCGTGTCATACTCAAACATATAATAGTGACAACTTGCAACATCAAAGACAAATATTATGACACTTTATCGTTCATTTCAAGAAAGCCTTTCACATCATCTTAAGAGAGAAATCGTGGGAGAGGTTGGTAAAAATGGGGGAGGGGAATGATATACCAACTATACACACAAGTAAAGGCCAAAATTAGAACCAACAAGGTGCTGTCTAAGAGCTTCAATAATGATATTGAGGTAAAGTAATGTTGCCCTCTCTCCCTCACACTTTTTAGCCTCTACAAAGAACTAGAAGACTAACTAAACATGAAAGGTGTGTGGGGGGGGGGCATGAATATAGCAGGGATTATAATCAAGACCTTGCTTAATAGAGAGGATGTGACAGTCATGGCTAGAGTAAATATACACGTTGCAAACACATGTTAAAGCCTTAAACACCTTTTGCACAGAGGTAGGGATATGCATGAACATAAGGAAAACCAAGGTAGTAAGGTTATCACTCAAAAGGAAAAGAAAAATGTAGCCCCAATTAAACTTTGGTGGAGCACTATTGGAGGTAACCCAAGGTTACAAATATTTGGGATTGAATTTCAACAAAACGTTCAATGGG
Source organism: Picea sitchensis (assembly GCA_010110895.2). Taxonomy (NCBI): domain Eukaryota; kingdom Viridiplantae; phylum Streptophyta; class Pinopsida; order Pinales; family Pinaceae; genus Picea; species Picea sitchensis. The sequence goes on along the minus strand of SNQJ01S0017939.1, from coordinate 108,648 downwards.
AATATGTGCCCAAGGAAACGATTCAAAGGGGGTGGAAAGCTCTCTTTCTACTCCAACACAAAGGCAAGTCAACCAATATATGGGATTGGAAGATGTGGCATTCCTTCTTCCAAATCCTCATAACACCTGTTCTCTTGTATGGTTGCAAACTTTGGGGTCCAAGTGTACCCAAAAACACGTGGAAGTGGCTGAAACACGTACAAAAACACCTAATAATGAACAACATAAGAGTGAAAAACAACACTTTGCATGAGACACTCCTTGCAAAATCAAGATTGTACCCACTAGAGTATATATATATAATGACAGTGATGAACAATGAGAGGTTTTCGACCAAAATTACTAAATGGGAGTTGAGAAGATCTACAATATAGAATTTGGCTTAAGGATTGAGACATAGAAGAGGATCACTCCTTGACAGATAAAAAACAATCAAAAACCATATTCAATAATTGTACAATGAGGGGAATGGAAGAAACACGCCAATAGGAAACACCGATGCTACATAGAAAACTTCAATAAACAAGGGGAAACCAAATTCAAGACTATTTGAAGCTAAGCACATCGTGGTGTGAAAAACATATATTGACTTAGCTAAGAACTAGCTCCCATAACTTACGGTGTGAAATAGGAAGATGAGAGCAACCCAAGGAATCATGGGATGAGAAGTTATGTAGGATATGTGGAAACAATGAAGTTGAAACAAAACAACTATTCCTTCTTTGTTGCATTATGTATTCACACATCGAAGAAGTGTCAAAACTCTGTACTAGGTATTGGGACGCTGCATTCTAAGAACACTAGGGAGGGCCATTGCAAGGTTGGTTGAGATGCAAACACAAACAAGAAATGGATCGTTAAAGAAGAGTTTAACGAAGCAATCAACACCTATGGAGCGTTGATCTTTCTTGTTTTCATAGCTTTTTTGTATCATTTGGTGTAATCATTAGTAGTTACATAGTAATTTTACAATGATTATACTATCTAAGTTGAAACCACTTTTTGGTTCTAGAGCAAGATCTAAAATTGAGTTTGATTACCCAAGAACAACCCACATAGATACATAACCGCGAACTCTCTCACTCTAAATTAGTAAATAAATTATAATAAGTTTTACAACTTCCCACCAAACTAAAACAAGAAACCCAAAAAAACCTTTCTATTTATCATCAATTTTTGGAATTGGAATTGGTAGTGTGCTTTATTACATTCTCCATGTAATGAAGTAACATTCAGAGTGGAATGGTACTTCTACTCACCGTGTCTGATTTTGTCCGGTCGTTCTTCCTGTAGCGGTCTGTCTTTACCCCAAAACCGGAAACACAGCAATGCCATAGATAATTCTTCTGTGCTTTGGAGCCATCGCAAGAGCATATTAGGCCGTGGAGGGGTATTTTTTCGCTCGAGGACAATTAATGCAACCATCATTGAACGGAAGGAAGCGATTCAGTTATGAGACTTCCATCTCAGATTCCATTTTGTTGATTGAAGAGTTATGACCTAAGGTTTTGGAAATTTGCATTGTCGACGAGTTCTGAAGAAATTTTGTGGGTAAGTTTTTTCTCTCCACTCGAGCTCTTCTAAGTTTTGGTGTTTTGCTGCTCTTTCTGGGACAGAGAATTTTCAGGTTGCAGCGCCAGTCCATTGTTTCCATATTTTACATTATCAAGCAGTGGATCTTGCAGGAAAATGCATCGTTAGAGGGTTTTCTTTCATCAAACATTATTCAGAACGACACAAGCACTAACGGCCGAGGGTTGCAGTTCCCTTGGAGGCCGAAATGCCGGGCATTTCAGAGATTTTAACATTGCCTGAACCCACCGGGGGAGGCGATCCTTCGGCTCAGGCCGCTGATACCAACAAGGATATTGTCAGTGCCGTAGATAATGGAACAATTCAGAATCTCAGCAACCTAAGTCTTTCATCAACCCCTGTGTCGGTGGCTACACACACCAAGACCATTGGAATCATCCATCCTCCCCCGGATATTCGAAATATCGTAGATAAGACCGCGCAGTTCGTTGCCCGCAATGGCCCAGAGTTCGAGAAGAGGATTCTGGCAAACGAAAAGAACAACTCCAAGTTCAATTTCTTGAACCCTAGCGATCCTTATCATGCTTATTACCAGCACCGAGTTTCGGAGTTCAAAGCGCAGCTGCAAGGCCCGGCTCAGCCGCCTTCGGCAACGGCTGGTGGTGCTCCCGCAGACGGTGGTGCGCCGGAGCCCGGTGCCGCAGCGCAGGTTGCCGACGGGGTGGAGCCTGTGAAGAAGTTCGATTTGGCCGTGAAGCCCGTTGCTAAAGTTCTCCAGCCTCCCGAGGCCGAGCAGTATACCGTCAGGCTGCCAGAGGGCATCACTGGCGAAGAATTGGATATCATCAAGCTTACTGCGCAGTTTGTTGCGAGGAATGGTAAGTCCTTCTTGACGGGCTTGACGAGCCGAGAGATCAATAACCCGCAATTTCATTTTTTGAAGCCCACTCACAGCATGTTCACCTTTTTCACCTCTCTTACGGATTCTTACTCCAAGGTTTTGATGCCTCCGAAGGGTTTGGTTGAGAAGCTCAGGAAGGATACAGCAGACATGACGACCGTGCTCGAACGGTGCTTGCATCGGCTCGAGTGGGAGCGGTCGCAGGAACAGGCGAGACAGAAGGCAGAGGATGAAATTGAGCAGGAGAGGATGCAGATGGCCATGATTGATTGGCATGATTTCGTTGTGGTGGAAACTATTGAGTTTGCGGATGATGAGGATGAGGAATTGCCACAACCGATGACCCTGGACGAAGTTATCAGGAGAAGCAAGGCGTTGGCGATGGATGAGGAAGAGGAGGTTGCAGAGTCCGGAAGGGAAGTAGAGATGGAGATGGATGAAGAAGAGGTCCATCTTGTCGAAGAGAGCTTGAAGGCATCGACTGGGGAAGAAAATGCTGCCAAAGCACAAGTGCCCGCTCCGCCAATTGAGGAAACAGAGGCACCTATAAGGATTGTTAAGAACTGGAAGAGACCGGAAGACAGGGTCCCAGCTGAAAAGGATCCAACCAAGTTTGTTGTCTCTCCTATCACTGGGGAACTGATTCCCATTAACGAGATGGCTGAACATATGCGAATTTCACTGATAGATCCAAAATATAAAGAACAGAAAGAAAGAATGATGGCTAAGCTTCGGGAGACGACTCTTGCCCCCGATGATGAAATCTCTCGAAACATCGTGGGACTTGCTCGAACTCGACCTGATATTTTTGGTACAACAGAGGAGGAAGTCTCTAATGCAGTTAAGGCTGAAATAGAAAAGAAAAAAGAGGAGCCAAAGCAAGTCATTTGGGATGGTCATACTGGAAGCATTGGTCGCACTGCAAACCAAGCCATGTCCCAGAATGCTGGAGATGAACAGATGGATTTAAATAATAATGATGGGAGGACTCTTCCTGGTCCCGCCCCTCCTCCAAAAATACCTCTCCCTCCTATTAGACCTCTTCCTCCTCCTCCCGGTCTGGCATTGAATATTCCTCGACCACCTCCAAATGCAATTCAGTATTCTGCTCCAGGGACATCTGTTCCTCCAATGGCACCTCCTCCGAGGCCTGTTATTCTACCTACTCCCCCTCTTCGACCACCTCCACCTCCGGTTAGTATGCCTCCTGCTCCACCTCAGCTTGTGAACAGGCCACCACCACCTCCTCCCCCAGCATCTATGCCTCCTTCAATGGTTACACCACCTCCACCAGGTTCACAATTCCCCCCTATGCCGCCTCCTAGACCATTTGCACCACCACCACCAGTTCCTCCACCATCTATGCCTATGATGCCACCACCTCCTCCACCTCAAGGAATGCCTCCCCCACCACCACCTGAAGAGGCTCCACCACCACTTCCTGAAGAACCTGAGCCTAAGAGGCAAAAGATAGATGATATTCAACTCATTCCAGAAGACCAATTCTTGGCACAACATCCGGTATGTTTTTCACTTTTATCGTCTTTATTTTCACACTATTGGATTAAGTTTTGTTTTGTTTATTACTGTTAAAATGGTAGGGTAAATACAAGTCATCTTTCGTTTCGTCTCCTTCCTACACAAAGTCCCGAGCTTTGGGGACTTGTTCTCCGGGAGAGCGAGGTAACCCTACCTAGCACTCTAGTTGTTTTGTGTTAGAAATTAAGGGCAAAAACAGTAGGCTAGCTAGAAACAGAAATATTTTTACAAATTTCAAATCATTTGCTACTGAAATTTAGGATCAGCAAAATATTAAAAGTCCTGATGCATAAGCTAATATCATTAATGAATAAGTAACACAGATCTGAGTATTACCTTAGCTGTAAAGAACAAAGGTGCCTGATTTACTGCTGTTACCTTCCTCCAATGTATGCTCAGAAAATGCTTAGAAAATCATAGATCAAACCCTCAGGGTAGATCTTTTCATGGGCATGAGAACAAAAGCCAAGAAGGACTCTTAGTTTAATAAGGCAAAAATCAGAACTCAACAAGCTGGAGAAACCAAAAACAAAACACAGTCCAAGCCACTGTCCAACCTAGGGCTGGAAAGGAAAAGCCATATTTGGTCCAACACAGGTGCCTTCTTTAAGATGATACAAATATCAACAGTCCAAAAATTATCAGCCCTAATGTTTAGTCACAAAGCAGCACAGTAAAAACACAGGGGTGGCACCACCAAAATATCAAGGGCTGTACCAGCAGACCAACAAGGGCAGCACCAGCAAAATACAGGGGTGGCACCAACAAAAAATCAAGGGCTGTACCAGCAGACCAACAAGGCAGCACGAGCAAAATACAGGGGCGGCACCAACAAAAAATCAAGGGCTGTACCAGCAGACCAACAAGGGCAGCAACAGCAAACATCAAGGGCGGCACCCAGAAGACATCAAGGGTGGCACCCAGCAGACATCAACAACCTCAGTGGCAAGCATAAAACTGTCATGGCCAGCAAAGCTAACCCCATGGCAGGCAAGAAAAACATCAACAGTCCAAAACAGCAAAGACTCTTAATTTCTGCTGGCAGAGATAGACCAACAGTAGGTTGGCACACACAAGAGGGATCTGAGAAAGATCTTGTAAACCTGTCCAGAAGAGCTGCAGCTAACCTCAGTCTCAACGTCAACTTGGAGAAGGTAGATCATATGATCAAGTGCGCCAAGTGAGGGAGAGATCACTTCTTTAAATAGTTGAGGTAGGTAAGGTAGGGCTAACATATTAGTCCACTTGCCATAGCTTTAGGGTTAGGTTAACCCCTTAAAATAATAAATAATATTTTACCAACAAAATAATAAATTAAATTGAACGAGGAGGGTTTCATAAACACGGCGGCCAACTTTCTTTAGGAGAAAGTAAAGTTCAATAAATAAATTCGAACCAACACATAAATTTAGGAGGCATAACTCAAGCAAAGGGTTTCAACAATAAACAATCAGACAAAGTAAAAAATCAAGTCCTTCTTTAATGGCAGTTTGTCCACAAGAGTCCCACGATATAGATTATAAGCTTTTTATCATCCCAACATACGAGGAAGGGCAATGACGTGATCATGCCTTTCTTTTTAACTGCTTCTATGTCACATGGACCATCCTGGGAGAGAAGAAAGTCACACATCATCTCGGCTTGGTACTCAGACCAAGAAACTGCCTGGTCCCAGAC
>SNQJ01S0017939.1:91342-101843 GCA_010110895.2 Picea sitchensis | reverse complement strand
TGCCTAGCTTAAGTGATGTCAATGGTGAATTAGATCAGGAAGAGTATAGAGGGAGGAATTCGACCTAATTCCTCATTATGTTATGATTTGATGTTGAGATATTTGCAGAGGAGGAGGAAATTGACCCCCTTGTTGTTTTGTGGATTTTTGGAGGAAACCACCACCATTGATCGGTTTCGGTGTTGAGAGACACACCCTAGCCTATCGGAGATACCATCCAGGTATTTCATCGTGCATTAAGGTATCCGGTTCAGTGATTGCGCAACTCAACCAGTGAGTGCGCAAGGGTTAGAGAGAGGGTTTGTGTGGCCGCTTGAGACAATTCAGTATTTGGTCGATTCCTTCCGACCCATTAGAGAGCTAGCCAGGGCGCACCTATTGAGCCACCTGTTGCCAGTTCCCGATGGTGGAATCTCCCCGAAAGCAGAAAACAGTCATTTAGGGCGCAACTCTTGAGGAAGTACATTTGGGGTTCCAGGGGGTATTCTATAGAAGATCTGAGGAAACCCTTCCGACCCATTACAGAGGAGGCCAGGATGATCGTTCTGAGTTATACATCGTTAGATTCTGCCGGTGGGATCACTATGGCGCACTCCCACAACCCAGGATGTGCGCAAACCCCTCAGGGGGTGACATCTGGAGCTTCAGAGGTCAGATCTTCAGTCCGACAGTCATCAAGATTAGCCTAGAGGCTAGGGCGCTTCTTTTGAGACAGTTTCCAGCTCATTCCGATGGGTATCGCCATCAGGGTGAATTTTTCAGAATCTACAGCAGTTACCGTGAGCTTCCAGACTGCTTTTTGCTGATCTATCCGTGCATGCGCAGACCAACATTCATTCTTTTCATCACGTGTATTTCTTGTTAGTTGATTTGTATTCCAGTGACGATCCATGAGATCTAACTGACGATTAGTATATCTGCTTCCAGCTTATTATTGTATTTCTTGCTTTTTCCTCATTATATATATCAGTGAGCTGTGTTCTTCTTTCGCATGCATTATCTTTATACTGCTAAAACACTTAATGAATTGAAATACACATGCGAAAATCACCAAGCATGTTCACACATTAACTCAAACGCATTCAGAAACCCCCAAAGTATCAGATTTCAATGGCAAAATCGTAGTTCAACAGTAGATATCCAGATCAGCTGGATCAGGGATATTTCAGATTACACATAAATTGATTGAGTGTATTCACTGCATAACAAATGTTTGGACTGGTGTGTACTAGATACATCAAGGACCCAATGATCTGACGATATACTGTAGGGTCTTCTGGATCTGAACCTGTAGCTTGATCATGTAACTTCTTCAGGTTAGAAATCATACGTGTGGTCATGGACTTGTAGTCCAACATCCCAAATCTGTGAAGCACATCAACTGTATACTTACCTTGTGAGAGAAAGATCTCACCAGGTTTTTGCCACACCTCTAAACCAAGAAAGTAATGCCAAGTCCTTCATTTCAAACTTTGCTGACAACTCCCTCTTAGTCTGAGCTATCAGATGTTCCTCTCCAGTAAGGAACAAATCATCCACATATAAAACCAAGATAACATGATGGTTCTTCACAACCTTTATATAAAGGTTAGGATCTGCTATACTATTGGAGAACCCAAGACTCTAAAGAAAACTGCCAATTCTTCCATACCAAGCTCTTGGAGCCTGTTTCAATCCATACAAGGCTTTCTTGAGTTTGTAGACATGGGATTCCTTCCCATGGATCACAAAACCCTCAGGCTGCTCGATATAAACCTCCTGCTCAACTTCACCATTATGAAAAGCATTCTTAACATCCATTTAGTGAAGTTTCCAATAAAAAATTGAAGCAAGAGACATGGTGACTCTGATAGAGGTGTACCTGGCAACAGGAGCAAAAATCTCATCATAATCAATTCCCTCTTCCTGAGAGAATCCATGAGCCACAAATCTAGTTTGAATTTTTCAACACTACCATTTGCTGCATGCTTTATTTTGTAAATCCATTTAGAGGTCACTACTGATTTTCCTTGTGGCCTTGAGACCACTTCCCATACATCATTCTTCAATACTGACTCATATTCTTCTACCATGCCATCCTTCCACACTTTATGCTTGGCAGACTCATCAAAAGTGGAAGGTTCTATGTCAATCACATGATTCAACTGAGCTATCAAACTTGAGTACTTATCTGGCTTCTTGCTTTCTCTGAAAGTACCTTTAGGTGCTGCATGCTTTTCTGCTTCCTTTAAAATTTCATGGCACCAAGCTGGCTTTCTTTTGACAAGAGGTTTCTCTAGGGGAAACTCAACAGAATCCCTTATGAGATCCACTGAAGGCTCTCTACCCTCCTCCCTCTGCTCATTTGAAAGTTGTGAATCTGAAGGCTCTCTGGCCTCCGACCTCTGCTCATTTGAAAGTTGTGAATCTGAAGGCTCCGAAGTCGGAGCTTCCTGCTCCTTCGTATCATAGGGAAGTTCTCTGGAGTGACGAAAGACAACTTCCTCATGGAAGGTCACATCTACTGACCTCTATGTATTTTTGCCCTGACACATAGATTCGATAAGCTTTCAAGGTCTCACTGTACCCCACAAAAGTGCCCTTCTTTCTAGAGGGTTCTAATTTAGTCCTCTTTTCTTTTGGTACATGAATGTAAACATGACTACCAAAAATTCTCAAGTGATCAACTGAAGGCTTCTTCCCTGTGAATACTTCTTCTGGAGTTTTCTCTTCCAAGGCTTTATGAGGACACCTGTTTTGAATATAGACTGCAGTACTTGCAGCTTCGGCCCAAAGAGATAACGAAAGATCTTGATCATACATCATGGCTCTGGATGCCTCACAAATTGTCCTGTTCTTTCTTTCTGCAACCCCATTTTGCTGGGGATTATAAGGCACGGTCAACTCCCTCGTAATCCCAGAAGCTCGGTAGAGATCATCATACTTGTGGGAGTTAAACTCTTTTTCATTATTTGTTCTGAAAACACGAATATGTCTACCTGTCTAATTCTCAACAAGATTATTAAAATCCTGAAATTTACTGAAGGATTCATCTTTTGTTTTCAGAAAATAAATCTAGATTTTACAGGAGCAATCATCAATAAAAATGATATAATAAAGACAACCATTCATGGATGGAGCAGTCATAGGTCCACAGAGATTAGAATGAATAAGATATAAGATACCATTAATTTTTCTATTTCTGTGAGGGTAAGCTTTCTTTGTATTTTTACCAAGAGCACATCCTCTACAGGTACTATCATGCTCAAAAGAAAAAACTGGCATACATGTTACCATCTTTTGCAAACCTGGGAGAGCATTATAGTTGAGGTGTTTAAATCTTTTGTGCCATAGTTCGTAGGGGTTGATTATCTCATGAGCTAATGCTTGAATAACTTGACCAGAGACTTTGTAAAGTCCACCTTCTTGAACTCCGATTATTATGGCTGAGCTCATACTTTCATTTGAGGGCCACATAAGAGTCTTTCCTTTGGAGAAGTCTACTGCGTACCGTTTACTTTTTAGAACTGAAACTGAAATAAGATTTTTCTTTAAACCAGGAACATAAAGAATTTCTTCAACATGAAATACATTACTCGATTGAAGCTGAAAAGATGCCGATCCAACTCCTTTGATGGCATAAGTGCCATTATCACCCAATTCTACCTTCTCTTTGAACTTCTTATCTTGGTAGTTCACAAGGTTCCTTTTGACGCTTGTCATGTGCTTGGAGGCCTCGCTGTCCACTAACCATATTTCTTCTAATTTGGTGACAACACCGGAGAGAGTTGAAACAAGATAACTCTCTCTGTGCTGCTCTTGCTCTTTCGAGGCAGTTTTGGTTCTCTTTCTTTGAGGCTCTTCTTCCTTAGTTGCAACTGAAGCATGTAACCTACCTTTCCGTTTTTGCTTTGAAGGAGGGTTCCTACAGTGTTTTGCATAATGACCTAGCTTGTTACAGTTAAAGCATCTTACTTTAGATAAATGAGAGTGAGGATGAGAGTGCTTACCTTGAGGTTTCTTACCTTTGCCTTTGTGCTGAGGAAAACTCTTCCATTTCTTGGCTTTGGCTGAAAGAGCATGGTCTTTCATAGTGGAGGGTTCATTTCTGCCCTCTTCTCCCAAGCAATCATGCCATAATCTCTCGAAGTTGGGTTGAACTTCTCTTCCATTTACAAATGAGAAAAATGTCTCCCATGATTCTGGAAGACCATCTACTGCTGTTTGTACAAGGTCATCATCATCTATTACAACTCCAATTGCTGCACGCTGATCTCTTGTTTGGGCAATTTTGGAAAAGAAAGCAAACATGGTTTCATCCTTTCCCATCTTTAATGTACGTAGTTGTTTCTTCAAGGTCCTCTTCTGAATAGGGGCCTTCTTTTCATATAAGTTTGCTAGGGCATCAAAGAATTCCTTTGCTGTCCGTAATTGAGCAATAAGAGGCATCATACTATCTTTAACTGAGTCAAAAATGACCCTCTTGGCTTTGGCCTGCCTTCTTATAGGCTGCTCTTCCCGCATTTGTAGCAGGTTCTTCCACTACCCTGGTAACCAACTCATCCAAATCACTTTCTTCCAAGATATTGAAGACCCTAGCCTTCCAGGCATTGAAGTTTGAAGCCCCTTCAAGCCCATCTTCTCCTTTGACTGAAGATGAAGCCATATTGAAAACTGTTTACATGATAGATTTGATACAAAACAAACTCACTGTTGATCTGGAAAAAAACAAACCCTTAATAGTGGATCTACGCAGGCTCAAAAGTCTTCCACAAATGAGCTCTTTTCACGCCCTAAGCTCTGATACCATGTTAGAAATTAAGGGCAAAAATAGTAGGCTAGCTAGAAACATAAATATTTTTACAAATTTCAATTCATTAGCTACTGTAATTTAGGATCAACAAAATATTAAAAGTCTTGATGCATAACCTAATATCATTAATGAATAAGTAACATAGATCTGAGTATTACCTTAGTTGTAAAGAACAAAGGTACCCGATTTACCGCTGTTACCTTCCTCCAATGTATGCTCAGAAAATGCTTAGAAAATCATAGATCAAACCCTCAGGGTAGATCTCCTCATGGGCATGAGAACAAAAGCCAAGAAGGACTCTTAAGTTTAATAGGCAAAAATCAGAACTCAACAAGTTGGAGAAACCAAAAACAAAACACAGTCCAAGCCACTGCCCAACCTAGGGATGGAAAGGCAAAGCCCTATTTGGTCCAACACAGGTGCCTTCTTTAAGCTGATACAAATATCAACAGTCCAAAAATTATCAGCCCTAATGTTTAGTCACAAAGCAGTACAGTAAAAACACAGGGGCGACACCATCAAAATATCAAGGGCTGTACTAGCAGATCATCAAGGGCAACACCAGCAAAATACAGGGGCGACACCAACAAAAAATCAAGGGCTATACCAACAGACCAACAAGGGAAGCACCAACAAAATATAGGGGCGACACCAACAAAAAATCAAGGGCTGTACCAACAAACCAACAAGTGTAGCAACAACAGACATCAAGGGCGACACCCAGTAGACATCAACAACCTCAGCGACAAGCATAAAATTGTCATGGCCAACAAAACTAACCCCACAACAGGCAAGAAAAACATCAACAGTCCAAAACAACAAACACACTTAATTTCTGCTGGTAGAGATAGACCAACAACAGGCTGGCACACACAAGAGGGACCTGAGAAAGACCCTGTAAACTTGTCTACAACAACCGCAACAAACCTGAGTCTCAACATCAACTTGGAGAAGGTAGATCATATGATCAAGTGTGCCAAGTGAGGGAGAGATCACTTCTTTAAATAGTCGAGGTAGGTAAGGTAGGGCTAACATATTAGTCCATTTGCAATAGCTTTAGGGTTAGGTTAACCCCTTAAAATAATAAATAATATTTTACCAACAAAATAATAAATTAATTCGAATGAGGAGGGTTTCATAAACATGGGGCCAACTTTCTTTAGGAAAAAGTAAAGTTCAATAAATAAATTCGAACCAACACATAAATTTAGGAGGCATAACTCAAGCAAAGGGTTTCAACAATAAACAATAAGACAAAGTCAAAAATCAAGTCCTTCTTTAAAGGTAGTTTGTCCACAAGAGTCCCACGATATAGATTATAAGCTTTTTATCATCCCAACGTACGAAGAAGGGAAATGACGTGATCATGCCTTTCTTCTTAACTGCTCCTAGGTCACATGGACCATCCCGGGAGAGAAGGAAGTCACACATCATCTCGGCTTGGTACTCAGACCAAGAAACTGCCTGGTCCCAGACCAGGATTCCCTAGAACACATCTGGAGGCCCCAGATCACAACTAGAGTCTTAACCACCAAGGATCAATCCAAGCACTGAGCAAGGATTCCCTGGAACACATCCAGGGGCCCTAAAACACATCTGGGGACATATACCATCAAATTGCTTGGTCCCTGACCAAGAACCCCAGAAATACATTGGGGGCCCAACTAGGGTCTTTTTCCATGGCTCTAACTGCTTGGTCCCAGAACAAGAACCCAAGGAGTGTACTAGGGGCCCTAAATCACAACTAGGGTCTTTGCCATCCTCTAGGAGAATGGCTCTTGCAACTGCATTAAATTTAACAGTTTGAGGCCCCATATGCTGTCCATGGGTTTAGCACTAAGAGGCTTCTCTGCTTCTCCAATTCCATGGAGGAGATGAAAGATAAGGGATAGTGGACCAACCAATCTTGTTGATGATGTGAGGTCAGAGCAAAGGATGGTTAACAACATTGCCAGGTGGACGCTGCAATGAGAGGTCGACTGTGCCATCGAAGAGTTAGACACCCATTATTTTCTTTGACCCTATATCCTTCCCTGCCCAATAATAGACTGAACAACATGCTGGCCTGCTATTCCAAATGCATAGATAACGTTGCACATAGAAGATATATCTGCTCTAGCTGCTTGTTCTATCATAATATTGTTGAGGCATTCAAATACAAGAAGAAATAGTTTTGGTGCTGATATCTTGACGATTCTTCCTTCATTTTTGAATGAAAATTGTGAAATTAGTTACATTCTGCACAAACAACAATGTCTTGCTCTTGGAAACTTTCTAGCATATACTAGTGATTCTCTCAGATTTTTTTTTCAAAAGCCTAATTTGTTGCTTCACAACTATCAAATTGATTTCACATTCAATTATATTTTATAGGCATGATTGACAACTTGACTGGTTGGCCATAATTTTTACGTATACCCATCATATATATTCATGATCATAAGATTTTGCTCCACGAGTTGCAAGATTGTTTCATCATTTATATCAAAGTCACCAAACTTCGAATTGGCGAAAACTTGGCGCGACAGAAGAGTGAAGAGTTTGAATCAGATCATGAAAAACTCCTCAAGTACAAAAATATAAAGATATACACATTCTGATGAAAAAAACATTCTTCATTGATATTCAATAAAGCCATGTCCATGACTTCATACAATGCACAATATCAGTAGATGTCCAAAATTTCATGGATCAATAGGTATCTCGCATATGATATGAGTCCAAAAATGAACAAAACCTTGAAAGAAACCCACCATTTTTGATGCCCTAGATGCCCAACTGCATCGGTGGAAGGCCAACAAGTGTTGGTAGGTGCCCTTGATGGGTTACTCGTGTTAAATTTGACAGCATCGACAATCATTCTCCAATGAGAGGCCATGTGGGCCACCCTGAGGCTAGCCAGGGAGATTTGGAGAATCAACCAGTCTTGTGAGGTATTGACAAAAGCTTGGGGGAACGTACAACCTCTGGTGAGTCAAACCAAAAGTTAGGACGAACGAGATGCTATGTGATCTTGTGAGTCTAACCAAGGCAAAGGAAGAAGCTTTGTAAGTCTAAAGACAAAAGTCAAGATGTAAGTCTAATGCAAAATTCAGGGGAACTTACAACCTTTATGAGCATAGACAGTCTAGTGCAAAAGTCAGGGGGAATGTACAACCTATCTGAGCATAGACAGACTAGTGCAAAAGTCAGGGGAAAAGTACAACCTCTGTGAGCCTAGTCAAGCCTTGTGAGCCATGAGCAAAAGTCAAGGCATCTAGCAAAAGTTAGGTTGAATATACAATTCCTATGAGCTAGAGACAAACAATCTTCTTTATGCAAATAATGTAAATGTATTGATCTAGTGCGTTGGCACATGCAACATTATCCACCATGAAAAGAAATTTGAGTTGCCTAACTTAGTTGTAAAAGTCGATTTGCATGTTTAGTTTGAGTTGTCAAACTCAAGTTGTAAAAGACAAGTTGTATGTGGTCAAAGTCAAGTTGTCAAGTCGAGTTGCATGTTGCATGTTGCATGTTTCATGTTGCATGCATGCATGTTGCATGTCTAATTGCATGCATGTCAGTTGCATGTCAGAGTTGCATGCATGCATGTTGCATGTCAAGTCGCATGCATGCATGCATGTCAAGGTTGCATGCCAAGTTACATGTGAATGTTGCATGTCAAAGTGTATGTCGAGTTGCATGTTGAGGTGGCATGCAATAGTCAAGTCCAGTCTCAAGTCAAGTTACTAATTCGAGTTAGTTAGACATGCAAACTCCTTCTAATTAAAGACCCCTCTCCTTTCCTCTCCACGCCTTTATATACAGAGCTCGACCTCCTCTTCAACACACATTGTTATGCAGCGCAGAGGGTAGGAGACAGGGCAGTGAAGGAGTCGAATAGTGCTGTGTATCTCAGCAGTATAGGGCATCAAACATTGTTGTGTATCTCAACAGTATAGGACAACAAACATTGCTGTGTATATCAACAATAAAGGACAACGAATAATGTTGTCTATAGCAACAATAAATGACAACAAATAGTGTTGTTTATATCAACGGTAAAAGTCAGTGAAGTCTTGTTGTTTGCTGGTCTAATAGTCAGATACTTTTCATGGTGGATTATTGTAATTGATCTTACATATTATTTGCAATAAAGGAAGATTGTTTGCTGTGGTTTTTCTCCTTGTATAGGGTTTCCCTAGGGTATTTTCTTGTGCATGTGTGAGATTTTATTTGAGTACCTCTTCTACTTCTTTTCATCATTTCAAATATTCATTTTGCTGGTTAATAAATCAAATTCTGTTTAAAGCGTTGAAGAAACTAAAGAAATAATCTGCATATTGAATCAAGCTCGATAATTTAACATGGTATCAGAGCTAAGGGTGTGAAAGAGCTTGTTAAAGTGCGGGAACAAGGTACACACAGATCCAAGAGAGCTTGATCAGTTTCCAGTGTGAGATCCATGGCATCCTCCATTTCTGTTAGGGCCGAGGATAGGCTTGAAGGAGCTTCCAACTTCAATATGTGGAAGCTCAGGATAATGAATATCTTGCAGGAGCACGATCTTGAGCAGTATGTGACATCAGTGATGGAGGAACCCACCTCTAATGCAGGAAGAGTTGTCTTCAGAAAGAGTCAAGCAAAGGCCGAGCGATTATATTTGACTCAGTCAAAGACAATATAATGGCAACATTGACCTCATTAATGACTGCCAAGGAATGTATATGGATGCCTTGGTAAATTTGCATGAGAAAAAGGCACCGAGTCAGAAGAGGACACTTAACCACAAATTTAAGTATTTGAAGATGGAGAAAGGTGAATCCGTTACATATTTCTGTTCCAGGATAACCCAGATCAAAGGTCAACTATTGGTCACAGGTGTCACAGTGGATGGTGATGACTTAGTGCAGGCTATATTTGATGGTCTTCCTTCTTCATGGGAGACCTTCTTATCCAGCGTAAGTGGGAGAGAGATTCAACCCACATTTGAGAGGTTATGGCATGACTGTCTCCGAGAGGAGAGTTGCACTGCTACCAAGAGCGAACCATCCAAAGAAGAGCATTCAACATTAGCATCAAGATTCAAGGGAAAGAAGAAAGTCACTTTCCAGAAAGGCTCTCAGAAAAAGATAAATACCAAAGGTCTCAGGAAGAATCTATTATCAGTTGCAACCCTTGAGGTCAAGGGATATTGGGTGATCTTCAAGGGTAGGAAGGCACTTCTGTGGGCTAAAGGTAGCCACCTGAGTACAACATAACCTATTGGGACTCGCAGAGGAGGAATGTATATAGTGACATGACAGTTAGTTTAGGCATTAGCTCATGATGCGACTAGCTCCGATGAGTTGTGGCACAAAAGGCTTGGACATCTTCATTACAAAGCACTTCCAGATCTATAGAATATGGTATGTGGCATGCCCTTTATTACTTTTAGTAAAAATGAAATTTGTAAAGGATGCATGCTTGCTAAAAATATAAAGAAAACCTTTCCTAGCGGTGATAGTAGAGCTCAGGGCATCTTAGATCTGGTTCATTTTGATGTGTGTGGTCCCATGTCATCTCCCTTTTTTAGTGGCTGCTTCTATTATGTCATTTTTATTGATGATTGCTCTAGAAAATGTTGGATCTATTTCCTTAAAGCGAAAAGTGACACATTTGATAAGTTTAAAGTATATAAAGCCTTTATTGAAAAGCATACAGGGAAACACATCAGAACTCTTAGAA
>SNQJ01S0017939.1:66773-77823 GCA_010110895.2 Picea sitchensis | reverse complement strand
ATGGGGCATAAATGTTAGCTTGCATGGGATACCGTGACCAGATTTTTGGCATGTGAATCTGGCAATATCTTATAGGATTGAACATATGATTTTCAAGCACCAATTTCACTAAATGCATTTTTTTGGAGGGGCTGTGAAGGTTCTATTCACTTCCTGATCTCTTGATATCTCATATCTTGGCATTCTACTTTAATAGGATTACTAGAGCATTTAGTGGAATAGATCGAAATTGTCTGACATAGAAGAGGTTGAATCTCATATCCAGCCAATTCCTGGAATGGCCAAAATTTATCCCTCTATGCCGGATCCATCCAGCCACTTTTCAGGAAAGATGAATAATGTAGTTCAGGCAATCCCAAATGATTTGCATCTTTTGCTTGAGGCTGGGTCACAGGTCATTCATGTGAGAAGCAAGCCAAAGCCAAGGGTAAGTGTGATCACCCCAATACCCATCATGCCTTTTAAATAAGATAAGATAAAATAAAGGATTGGGAATGCTTCTAGAGGAATCATCCGAGATCCTTAATCTTGGAATGGTTCTACCACTTTTGCGGCTGCCCTTGTGGGGGTGAACCAACCACTTTTGTGAGATTTAAACCTTGGTGGGGGCTAAGACAACACCTCGCTTTCACCAACTTAGTTAACCTCTTGCGGCTAAAGATAAGATGATATATTTTTATTAATATCCAACAAATGACCACAAAAGTAGGTATGGACTATAAGATAGTACACCCAGTTGAAGAAAACTGAGGTCCTATGAGGCTGCCAACTAAGGTCTGTCTTTGACCTTGAGATTGGCTCCAAGTTTCAATCTTCAAAACTGCCCTTTGCTGTTTTAGGACAACAAACAGTTGAGTAACTTTCTGCCTATAGTTTTTGTAGGTTAAGTGTTCTTTGAGGTGCCCTTGCAAGTGTTTTCGTAACCCAAAGTTAGCACATGGAGTAAAACAAGTAACACTTCCTCTAGATCTTAACAACACAAGTAAGCTGATCTACACTCTAAGCATGCATGAAATGAACACAATTATTTTTGGTCAACATGACCCTGGATAAAACCCCCTGAGGAAAACCAGTTTGGAATGGAAGTATATATAAGTGGTGTCTAAAGCATGAGATACAACAAGTACATGAAACAAATGAACCTGATACAAAGGCAGCCCCTCTCAAGCTGCTATACAAGTCCAAGAAGGTGAATGCACCCAAGCATGGTGCACCCTTCTCCTTTGTTGCTCAATCCCACTCTAGCCTTGCGCCCTTGTTGCTTAAAGCCTTGTAGAAGAAACCCTTGCACACAAATCGTTCCCTGTGTGCTACCTCTCCAACAAGACACTCCAATCAACAATCTGACAAGTAGAAGACCTCCCTGCTAGGTGTGCGCCCTCCTCCAAGCAAGCATGAACACCACAAATAAATGGAAGCCAAAGCCTCCTAGGGCCCTCCATGAAAGGAGGTGCCCTTGCTGCCCTCTTCCTTTGCTTCCATTCCCATCTCCATTGCTTTCCTCTTCCTCTCCAAGTGAACAAAAGAGTGAACGAGCCTCCTTTTGCCCTATGCGCCCCTCTTAAGAAATCATAAGGAAACCTAAAAGATCAATGGCTAGGATCACTCCAAGCCATATCTAATCCATGGTTGAGATCTCTCAAAAAGAATATCAACTCAAAACCCACTTTGGGTTAAGTGACAAATTTCACCCTTTTGACTTAGGAAAATGTCAAAGTGAAATTAGACATAAATTATAAGGCACAATGGGTCAAATATTTCCCTCTTGTGGTTAGAGACCCACAACCACGAGGGGACCACTTCCTGAGGTACACCAAAACTCAACACTAGTGTGTTACACCTCATATTTTATGAGGTTCAACTTTTGCAATTTTCATCACATTGATGGAGATTTGCTATTGGTTCCTCGGAGGTCTTTGACTTGGGGGAGTCTCACTTCTCCTTGGTTGGATGATTGTGCTTGCTGCTTGGTGGTCTTCTCACATGTGCTTGCCTTGTTGATCACCCCTTGCTTGCACTTCTGGATGGTTGTGGAGCATACTATCTCATTATTGTGTGGTTTGGCATATATACTTATCTTGGACATGGATGATGGTTCGAGCCCCTCAAAGGGGTTAGATGATGGTGCTAGGAGGTAGATGTTTTATGATGTTGTTGATGTTTCCTACTGACTTGGTGTGTTGATGTATGATGTATGATGTTGGTGTCACTAGCAGGGGGTGTTCTACATGGTTCTCATGTGTTGGATGTGTGATGGGGAACATACTTGATGATTGGATGGGTTAGCACTTTGTTATGCCCCTTTCTCTTATGATGTTACGATGGAATGATTCATGTTGCCTTTGTGGGTTTTTTCTAGGTGATATAACTTAAGGATGTATCATTTGCTAGACATCACCTAGGGGGAAATGTGTTTAATGATGTTAGTAACCTCATTGATGTGTTATTTCCTAAGTTTGAGTTAGAGAGTGGGGGGGGGAGTACTACATATGATTTGATGGTGATCCGACCTTTTTCCTAAGTTTGGATGTGATAATCCCTTGGTGGTGGTTTACTGTATTTATGTTTTGTTGTTATCACGGCGGGGTTTTGCTAGGGACATCTTTTACTTACATGGTACAACACTTTATTAGAGTGTACCCCTCACTGGCACACATGTTCATGGTGATTTAATTTGTTGGTGATTAATTGGAGGGGGACTACGGTTATATTTGAGCATTAACCTTTGTGTACACATGTTGAGGTTGATTTAACTATTCAATGGTTAAATTAAGGTTAATAGCTTCGGTGCCCTATTTCATTGGCTTCCTTTTCACTCTTGAGGGGGTTAGTTGGAGGTGGTTATGGAGGCCTTTTATTGGGAGGCGTGTGACATACTTGGAGGGCCACACTCGTGGCACATTACATGGATTTGTTTGATCTTCTTATTATATTTGGGAATATCCTTAGAGGGCGAACTTGCGGAGACACTTCTTTCTATTCCTGGAGGTGTATATTTATTTATTTCATGGAGTGTTGGCCTGGTCAAAACCCTAATTCACCCATATCTCCTTGGATTTGTTTTGTTGGAGGTTGCCCACTTACTATTCTGGGGTTTGACTACTTCATCTTGCACATTTGTCCATGGAGTTGGGTTTCTTGGGTTTTGCACATGTCGATTGGTTGCATTCATCTTGTGGACCACTTTCTATTTTTGGAGGTTGGTTATGGAACATTCTCTTAGGAGGATTATTTTATTGTTATATCTCATGCACCTTGTAGGGTGCACTTTGTGAGCCATTCTTGGTGGACCCTTGAACACATCCTCCCAGATCGAAGAGTATTTTATTATATTTTGCATGCATCCATTTGGAGGGCAAATTCTATGTGGACCCATTTATCATTTGATTTGGTATAATACATATTTTTGGATGGTGCATCCTCTCTTGGAGGTTATTGTTGCATTTTATTGCCTATTTTTGGATGAGAGCGACCTCTCTTGAAGAGGCTAGCATCCATATCTCTAGATATTGTCAACCATGGATCTAACTCACTCTATATAAAGAGGAGTTTATTTCCATTTTATTTGCAATTGGCAATTGGAGAGTTTGGTGTTAGAGAGTGAAGTGAAGGAATGAAGGAAATTGTAGGAGCTTGGAGATGATGTTGATCTTCCCTTGTGTATCAAACCTTTGAAGACTAATGAAGCATTGAGGTATTGATCTACTTTGTTGTATGGTTATGTTATGATTTTCAATTGTTGTTTATATGTTATAGAATCTTTGTGTTATCATACTTATGTGAAGGCTTAATACTGAACTCAATAATCATTTTGGAATAAGCAATGTCTGGAGGTTCTCCCTCTTGTTTTTTGGCTATTTCTACACTTGTTTTCCATTCTTCTATCAAACTAAGTTGCAGATTTGGAAGTACTTTCAGCTATGAAACAACTCCTTCACATTTGTATTGATGAGTGGCACCCGTAGCCCTCTAAGACTTGATTCTATAGCTTATTTTCAGCAAACACTTTGGGGTAAATTGCATCAAACTTGTTCCTTTTACCTTCAGTACACACCCAAGTGATGAATGCATCAAATAAGTTCTTTCATCCAAGAGGTTGAATGTGGTAAACTAATCCTTTCAACCATATAGCCTATACTTCGAAGTAGTTGATTGTAGCACACTAATTCTTTCATTCATTCAATGGTTCATGACTTCATTAGCCCTTAGATTGATAGGCAGTAGTCCTACATCATCCCATTTCCTTGTTCCCCTCATTTCCCTTTCATACCTCCCTTTTCCATTTCCACTACCACATACCATTACTACAACCACTTTGTTTTATCAAGGCTTACTCTTCATTTTTCACCTTGAGCCCCCCTACTCCATAGCTTTGATAATCCTATCCTTAGGGAAGACCCCCTTGAGTTGGAGAAGAGCCAACCAAAAGAGAGAGGAAGAGCTATTGAGGTGATAGTGGATAGCCTTCATAAGTTGCACAAAACTGACACCTTGGTGATTGGGACTTTACACTTTTGTGGGTGCTAGATTTTGTTGTAACACAGTACAAATTCAAAGTGGGAGTGCAAAAGCATCTCCTAGATCTATGCTAAAAGTAGAAGAAGATATCAAGATCTAAGAACAAGTTAGAAACTAGAAGCAATCTAGCTAAGAGAGAGTAAGATAAGGTGCAGGTATGGTAAAAATAAAAATGCTATAAACTGGGAGTCTCAGTGTTGAGCTATAGAGAGAGAGGACGTCAAGGCTTGTTAGAGATGGCGTTAGAGGACGAGTGAGGGGACCTTATGGGCTCCCTGTCGGAGTCATTAATCATTGTGAAAGGGTCGATGCATTGTTGTATGACATCCCATGGGAAGTGATCTAGGTTGAGGGGGCTCGATTGTATGATCTTAGGGGGAGCACAAGAGAGCCCAACTCTCCTAACATTTGTGGCGACAGGAAAGTGGGATACTAAGTGAGTGCATCCGATGTTTATATGTATATGGGGGGTGGACAATGAGGCCCTCCCTCAACTCTAACTAGTGCTCTTGATAGAAAGCCATTTTCAAGCCAAGGCTCTTTGGGGGTGGGGACCAAGTAACCTGGATATACAATTTGTAGATGTCCTCTTTGATGGCACAATTCAATTCTTGTTTAGTTGGCAGGAGGTGTTGTGGCATGCCTAAACAATATCTGAACGGGGTAGGTGCTCTAGGGAGATGGTCATCAACTAGAGAAATCGAGAAGCCTTTGAGTATTGTATCTGAATCTTATTTTTGTACCCCTTGTCTTGATATGGTTGTAGCCTGCAACTAGGATATAAACTATCATGAATAGACATGTGGCCATTCATCAACAATCACATTTAGTTGCTAGTCCTAAGTAGTCTACTTAGTTTTTTATGTAGCAGAAACTGAGGAACGCTTTACTTTTGCATCATTCATATAGATCAAGTAAACTCTTGGAGTGCAATCAGTGTTCTCAAAAGTAGTTATTTGACATTTATAAGTCTACATTATGAACAGTCACCATTTAAGAAATATGCCCGGTGAGGCTTTTATAAAAACAATAAAGATCGTCTCAAATGCTTTTAAATGCACGTTAGCTAGATTTGTAGTTCCCAAATAACCTATTAAAATTAAATTAAAAAGTACCTAGGCAAGTGTTTCTCATCACCTAGGTGCCTAAGGGGTGATAAAGTGCCTAATGTGGGCCCTAGTCATTTAATTTGTGATATGCAAATTAAAAGGTGACTTTATGACTTTAGTGAGGGGGTGAGTGAAGAGACACTCAATCTCAACCACCCATCTAATCCAATCTCAATCGTTGGATGTGAAACTCCTCACCTACCACCATGAGGTTGATTAGGGTAGGAGGGTGCACCCTAGCTAGGGTTGTTTATTCATTTTTTTGAGAGAGAGCAAGAGTAGATTTTTGAGCTTGAGAAGAGGCCATTTTTGCAGAGCTAGGGTACGCATCCCAAGGCTGCTAACTATTACAGAAATTGAGGCAGGAGGTACAACATACACATCAGGTCGTACTGTATGGATTGAGCAGGTTGTACAGCCTTAAAAACATGCACATAAATCGAGGAAGGGTACAATTCAATAGAGAGGCCATACTGTACGGATTTTCGGGTTTTGTACAACATGAAACATGCACAAAAATCGAGGCAGAAAGTACAACAGAGTATCAGTCCATAATGTACGGATTTTGTACGGTTTGTACGACTGTTTTACTCGCACATAAATATTTCTGTGGTGTTTTTTGGAAGTTTTGGCACGTTTCCCAAGGTGGCCGTACAACATTTAATGTTCTGTTTTGAGCTGTGACTATTGGCACGAATTTCGAGGCATCCGTACAACCATTTGAAGGCACAAAAAAAGAGGAGCAGACCTGTACCTTGTTGCAGAAAATTCTGGAAAGGATTTTGAGGAGTTTTGCTCATTTCCTGTGTGAAGACTTGGCACGGTTATCGAGATAAGTTTGTCATTCAATTTCTGAAGATGAATATGCTGTAACAGAATTTCTCAGAATCTCCTAAATAATAAAAACTCCCTCTCTCACTAGTTTTTCCCTTGTGGGTTTTTCCAGGGTCGCTGTTAGACCAAAAATCACCGAGTTGTATTTTTCTGAGTTTATGTGTTACTGATGAATTTTATTTCTGCGTTAAAAACGATGTTCCGAATCCTCATGTTTCAGTTCTGAAATTTATTTTCTGCTGAGTTTAATTGGCTGTTATACATCTGGGTTTGGGCATTAAACATTGGCTGAGAAATCAACGAGATTCAAACTGGGTTGGGGTCTGAAATTTTACATGGTATCAGAGCTGAGTTAAGAGAAGCAGAAATATTTCAGCAAATCAGAAAATTGGGACATCAATCACTTCACCGGACAAAATTTTGAATTTTTCATTTTCAGCAGAAAGGGGTCAATGGCATCAGGTTTGAGAGTTGAGGACAGATTTGATGGGGTAGTAAACTTTGGTGCTTGGAAGGAGAGGATGATCTTGCTGTTGCAAGAAAATGAGTTGTGGGACATTGTGGAAGACCGCAACACATTCTGTGGTGGTACCTATTGATGCTACTCTTTTTGCAGCTTACACGAAAAAGAGTATCAAGGCTAAGAGGATTATTCTTGATGCCATCAAGGACCATTTGATTCCTCACTTGACGGGGAAGGCAAATGCCTATGAGATGTGGGAGTCTTTGACTAAATTGTATGAGAGTACTAATGAAAATCGGAAGATGGTTTTGAGGGAAAAACTGAAGAGCATAAACATGACCAAGACTGAAAATGTGGTCACATACCTTACTAGATTGACACAGGTGAGAGATGAGCTTGGAACTGTGGGGGAGGCCATAGTTGATAGTGAGCTTGTGAGAACAACATTGAATGGAGTTTCCAAAAAATGGGCTGTTTTTGTAGAGGGCATTGTTGCTAGGGAGAAGCTTCCCAATTGGGAACGTCTTTGGGATGACTTTGTTCAGGAGGAGACCCGGAGAGGTTATGTATATGGCAATTCATTTACAGGTCATGACGAGGAGAATGTGGCTCTTGTTGCCAACAACAAGAAGATGTTCAAAAAGGGTCCTAAGGGAGGAAACAAACCCAAGGGTGAAGGGAAGAAAGACATGAGCAAAGTCAAGTGCTTTGCTTGCCACAAGTTTGGGCACTATGCAGGTCAGTGTCCTAACAACAAGAAGAAACAAACAACAACTTCAACGGCGGTGGAAGAGTTTTCCACCAAGTTTGACAAGGAATTTTCCTTGGTTGTGTGTCTATCCACGAGGACCACTCATTTAGATATGTGGTATATTGACAATGGTGCCTCTCGCCGTATGACAGGGGTTCGTGAGCACTTGATAGATCTTACACAGATTGGAGATGTTGAGGTGGTGCTTGGAGATGACCAGGTGGTCAAGGCAGTTGGTTGTGGGGCTATATCATTTCAGAGGGAGTCTTTGCCTCCCATGTTGTTGAGAGAGGTCCTATATGTTCCAGGGTTGAAGAAGAACTTAGTATCAATTTCTACTATTGAGGAGAGGGGCTACGAGGTATTGTTCTGTGATGGGCTGGTGCTCCTTTTCCCCAAGGGGTCTAGTAATACTTCGGCCAAAGTGATTCGGACTAGACATGAGAAGCTGTATAAGCTTATGTTCCAGCCAACGAGAGGATTGATTCATACTGCCAGCAGCAGTGACCTATGTGAGCTATGGCACAGGAGGATGGCACATTTGCACCATGGGGCTTTGAGGGTACTGAGGGAGATGGTGACTGGAGTTCCAAATTTCAATACAGAGCACCAGGAGTTGTGCAAGGGGTGTGCTTTGGGAAAGTACACCGAGACTGCTTTTCCTAGCAGTGACAGTAGAGCAGCAGGTATCCTTGATCTCATTCATTCAGATGTATGTGGCTCGATGTCTTTGACTGGTTTTCTATACAATGTTATATTCATTGATGACTTCTCATGGAAGTCTTGGATTTTCTTCATGAAGACCAAAGGACAGGTCTTCAGTCGGTTCCAAGAGTTCAAAGCTCTTGTGGAGAACCAGACAGGGAAGAAAATCAGAGTCTTGAGGATAGACAATGGGGGTGAGTATACCTCCAAGGAGTTCATGGACTTCTGTGCAAGAGAGGGCATCAGGAGAGAGTTGACTGTTCCTTACAACCCACAGCAGAATGGGGTTGCTAAGAGGAAGAACAAGGCCATTGTTGGGGCTGCAAGAGCCATGCTACATGATCGGTGGCTGCCACTATTTCTTTGGGCTGAGGCATGTTACATTGCAGTTTATCTGCAGAACATTAGTCCTCACAAGGCTGTGGGGAGCATGACTCCCGAGGAAGCTTTTTCTGGGAAGAAGCCTGAGGTGGGGCACTTTTGGATTTTTGGGTGCATCACTTATTCACATGTCCCTTCTGAGAAGAGGACAAAGCTAGAGCCCACGACAGAGAGAGGGATCTTTGTTGGGTACAACGAGACTTCAAAGGCTTTTCGTATCTACCTTCCTTCTTTGAGGAAGACTGTCTTGAGGAGGGATGTGAGATTTGAGGAGGACCGGAGCCTTTAGGAAGTCACGAGCGACAGAGAGGGGTGAGTAGTCTTCACCTCAGATTCAGGTGAGTCCACAACAGACTATAGTGACACAAAGTTCGGGGCCACCGGTTTCGGTGACGACAGGTTCACAGGTGACAGTGCCACAGGGTTCAGGTTCGCAGGCTATTGGTCCACAGGGTTCAGGATCGGTTACTCCAGAGTCTACTTCAAGATAACAGTCTTCAGGAGATGGGGTTGAGCAGGGAGAGTCCCCTCCACGGAACACTACTTCAGAGAGAAGGAAGCCCAAGTGGCTTCAGGATACTTTGAGGGAGGCACAAGGTTCAGTGGGGAATCCTAGACAAGTAATGAGGGAGAGTAAACCTCCCAAGAGGTTTTGCAGCTACATCGCGATGGTGAGCAGTATTCGGGAGTTTGAGCCTTGCACTTTTGAGGAGGCTACTGGTAGACAGGTTTGGAGAGATGCCATGATGGAAGAGTACAATTCCATCATGAAGAACAATGTCTGGGAAGTTGTTCCTAGACCTGAGGGGAAGTCAGTGGTAACTTCCAGGTGGCTCTATAAACTCAAGTATGCTGCAGATGGCAACATTGAGAAGTACAAAGCTCGCTTTGTGGCTTGGGGGTTTTCACAGGTTGAGGGAGTCGATTATGATGAGACCTTTGCGTCGATTGCTAGATATACCTCGATCAGGGCAATGATTTCCATTGCAGCAGAGATGGGTTGGAAGATCCACTAGATGGTTGTGAAGATCGCATTTCTGAATGGTCTTATACAGGAGGAGGTGTATATTGAGCAACTATTGGGCTTTGAGGTGCATGAGAGAGTCTCATGTGTGTAGACTGAAGAAGACATTGTATGGGATGAAACAAGCTCCCAGAGCTTGGTATTCGAGGATTGATGCCTATTTGCAACAATTGGGCTTTGAGAAGAGTGAGGCGGATCCCAACTTATACTTCATTGTGGTTGGAGAGGATCCTCTCATTCTCTTGCTATATGTGGATGATCTTTTCATTACAGGGGCAGAGAGACTCATCAACAGCTGCAAGGAGAGGCTTGCTTCAGAGTTTGAGATGACTGATATTGGACTGATGCACTATTTTTTGGGATTGGAGGTTCGACAGGAGCCTTGACACATTTTCCTGGGATAGGGGAAGTATGTGTGTGATATTTTGAGGATATTTCAGATGGAGGACAATAGGCCCATGACCACTCCTATGATTACCTATTGGAAGAAGCTTCATGCTTCTGAGTCTTAGTTGGTGGATTCCACTTTATATCGTCAGTTGATCGGGTCATTGATGTATTTGGTCAATACCAAGCCAGATATTTGTTTTGCTATCAACACTCTCAGTCAGTTCATGGTGGAGCCTAGGAGAGTGCACTGGGTGTCAGTAAAACATGTGCTCATGTATCTTTGTGGTACGATAGATTATGGTCTGGACTATCAGAGAGGAGATGGAGTTCGTTTGGTTGGCTATACAGATTTAGATTGGGCAGGATGTGTCAGTGACATGAAGAGTACTTCAGGGTGCTGTTTCAGATTGGGCTTAACAGTTGTGTCTTGGTTCAGTCGGAAGCAAAAGTCAGTGGCTTTGAGTTCTGCAGAGGTTGAGTATATGGCAGCCAGTCATGCTAGTTGTGAGGCTCTTTGGCTTCGCAAGTTGTTGGTGGGATTGTTTGGTGTGCAGTTGAGGCCTACCTTGATTTACTGTGATAATCAAAGTTGCATTAAACTCTCGGAGAATCTAGTTTTTCATGACAGGTCTAAGCATATCGAGATTTGTTATCACTTCATCCGTGACTATGTTCAGAGAGGAGCTGTGGAGCTACAATACATATCTACAGAGGAGCAAGTTGCAGACATATTCACCAAAGCATTGGGCAGAGATAAGTTTGTATTTTTCAGGGACAAGCTTGGAGTGGTTTGTAACACTTTCCTCGGTAAGAGGGAGTGTTAAAATTAAATTAAAAAGTATCTAGGCAAGTGTTTCTCATCACCTAGGCGCCTA